>PVIW01005636.1:0-102482 GCA_004026585.1 Noctilio leporinus
GTGGATGATTGGATCAAAAAACTTTGGTACATTTACACAATGGAATTCTATATAGCAGAAAGAAAAAAGGAACTTGTACCCTTTGCAACAACATGGATGGAACTAGGGAGTATTATGCTTAGTGAAATAAGCCAGTCAGTGAAGGACAAATATCATATGATCTCACCCATTACGGGACAATAATGAGCAAAACTAACAACAAGCAAAACAGAACCAGATATATGAATACAGTGAATAGGCCTTCAGTGGTCAGGGGGAAAGGGGTTGGGGGGAGGGGGGAGGCAGAGGCAAGAAAGGGGAGCAGCTTAGACCAGAACCTAGTATAAAGGAACCATGGACATGGACAACAGGTGGGATTGACTTTGGGGGGAATGGGTGGGTGGGGAGGGGGACAGAGGGGAGCAAAAAGGGGATGGATGTAATACAACAACAATAAAATTAAAAAATAATAATTTCTGGTTTTGGGGTAGAGCATCCATTTGATGGAGAGTGTATTAGCTGAGATGGCCCATCACTATATAATCACCACATTGCCACATTTGAAGCTTCCTTGCATCTCTCCATGAAACTCATTGAGCAAAACCCCAAATGTAGTAAAAAAAATATCTTCTGGCTCCTCATTTGCACCAAGTAATGAAACATGCATGAATGGAGAAAAACTGCATACTCAAGCTAACTGATCTTTCTTCATGACTTCAAGCTTCAAATGGGACTTGGCCCTGTTATGCAACCCTACTATCATTTCCTCATTAATTTGTCTTTGTGCTCTCCTAGATAACTATTTTATGTGTCCTCTCCCCTTTAATCTCTAATTACCTGTTCATTCTCCATTTTCTCAGCTGATTTTGGCCTTGCTTCCTATTTCAAAATGAGCATCCACATCTTTAGCTACATCTGTCCGCTTACACATACTGAGCTTTCTGCCATTACCTCCATCACAGTGGACAAACTGTATGTTCTCCTACCTGAGAGCACCATCTCCACCTAAACTCCAGCAATCCCCTTTCTTACCCAGTTGTGAACAGTGCACCAACAGATAGCTCATGGTTTTCCTGAGTCATCAAGGCAGCATCTGCAGGACTGTAGTTAAGCTTTCATTCCTTATATTCCACTGAAATTATCCTGTCAAGGTCATCAGTGACCCCCACATTGTTAATCTAATGGTCCTTTCTCAGACTTCATCTTACTCACCTCTTTAGCAGCATTTAACAGACATTCACTTCTTTCTCCTTGAAAGACTGATTTCACTTTTCTTCCAGGCACCATCCTCTCTTGGTTCTCCTACCTCATGGCAACTCTTTCCCTCAGCCTTCTCCATTAGGTCTCCCTCATCCTCCCAACCAGTACATTCTGAACACCCTCTTCCCACCCCCAGGCCTTAGTCATTGGACCTCTTCACCTTTTCTGTTTACACTCATTTTCCTGTTGGTCTAATCAAGTCTTGTAGCTTTAAACACTATTTGTACACTAATGAGTTCCAGCTAGTATATTCTACTTAAATCCAACAACCACTTGACATCATCATTTGCTTGTTTAATATTTATATCAAATTTAACATACCCAACTGAGCTCCTATCCACCCCCCCACCCCAAATATCTGTTCCACATACAGCCTTCATTTCAGTAACAATATAACTTCATTTGGTCAAATCAAAACCCTTGGAGTATATTTGACTCTTCTGTTGCCCAAACTTTCAGAAAAATTCTTTTGGCTATAAGTCAAAGCATATCCAGTATCCTACCACTTCTCATCACATCCATTGCCATCATTCTAGATCAGGTCATCATTGTCTCTTGCCTGCACTCCTAATTGGTGTGTCTGTTTCTGCCTTCATCTGCTTATAGGGGATTATACAGCAGCCAGAGTGATTATTTGAAACATAGCTTTAATAATGTCTGTTTCAAATCTTCCAAGATCTTCCAATTTCATTTTGAATAAAAATCAAAATCTTACCATCACTTCCAAAAAATAATCAGGCCCCTTGCCACCTTTCTAACTTCCTTTTCTAACAGTCTTCCTTTTCATCCCACCTCTCAACTTCATGTCAGCAATACTAGACTCCTTGCTGTTCCTTGAACACATTAAACACGCTCCTACTTTAGGAGCTTTCTCACTTGCAACTCCTTCCATCTGGACTGCTCTTCTTTTAGATATCTGCATGTCTTATTTCCTCACTTCGTTTAGGTTTCTGTTTTAATATCATTTTCTCCTAAAGACATTCCCTAAACACTCTTCAACTTCTAGGTGAAGATGGAGTATTGAACACCTGCATTTCCCTCAGGACTCTCTTCAAACTCTACTAAATGGCAGTTAAAGAATATGTTTTAAACCCATGAACCCACAAAGAAAAAGAGCAAAATAGGAGACACTAGTGACAAAATTTTGGAAGCGAAAAAGAAGAAATAACAGAAAACACAAGTGTGTACATGACTATCTGTACCTTTTGCTTGGCTATATTTTTCTTTGTAACTCTTAACCTAGATAAATATAAATAAATATAAACATAAGATTTATATAGACTTCAAAATTTTTGCTGACTCCCCTCCACCCTTCACCTCTGAGAATTTAAGTTACATAGCAGCTGTCTTTCCAGTTTGGTTCAGTGTTGTATTCTCTGGCTTTAGAATCATATAGACATTCAGTTTTGATTGTGTAACTGGTATAGCCTGGACAAAGTGCAATTCGTGGAGGATTGTGGCAGTAAAGGGTTCTGATTCGATGGTTCAATTTGAATCTATTAGACATCTAGATGCAGATATCAAGAGAATAGTTAGATATCTGGGATTGAATGCAGAGGTCAGGGCTAAACATATACATTTTGGAGCTACCAACATCAGGACAGGACGAGATGAGATCACCTTGGGGAGTCTGAGTACAAAAAGAGAAAAACAGTGAGCCCTGAGCCCCAGTGAACTGAGAAGCCCATCATTGAGAGGCCAGGAAGAGCAGAGGTCTTCAAACATTTATAATTGTATACTATTATCTGTAAGAAGAAAAATAATTTAAATTGAGCAATGTGATAGGTATTTATACATGTATTATTATACCAATATATTATGTACATTATAAAAGGTACAGACATAGGTATTTCAAAAGAATGAACTGAGGGACTTCCAGTTAAAGAGGAAATATTGAACACATGTATTTTCAACTCCCTCCTGAAGACCACTCTAGTGTTAGTAAATGGATTTTTAACCATAAGGTATAAACCCAACAAGGATAAAGAAAACAAAAATAAAACAACATCACTAGACTATAGGAAGCTGGAAAGAAGAAAGGTAAATGGCAACTAAGCAGACCCAAGAAAGCTGAGGCTGCAGTGGGGATAAGCCAAATGGCAGCATGATTTACATGCAGTGCAGAATCCCATCCCCACCACCACCCCAAAGGCTCAAGAGTTGGTTGGTGCCTGGTACCTTTCTGATAGTGGATGTAAAATCTGGGCAAGAATAGATTTGGCTGGAGTGTGTTTGAGAAGCAGTTACACACACAGATACCTTCACTATTCTGTACTGCAGATGACTAACCCTCTACTACACAGCAAGAGACTGGGGGTTTTCTAGAGATTAAAGAGAGGGTCTTGACTGGAGAGCAGGCACAGGTCAAGATGGGAATTCCAAATGAAAAACGGGAAGAGCAAGACAAAGTTAACATCAGAATGCTTAAAACTGAAATATCAAGAAGGAGCTCTACATATTTTTTACAGCTATGAATACTAACAAAAAGAACATTATTTTGTTATGTAACAATAATTGCCAATGGAATTCACCTACATAAAGAGAATAAGAAAAAATGAATGCTATATAAAATTTTATTTCTTAGAACCATTACAAATAGTTATTTCTATTTTTTTTTCAACTGCATGAGTTGTTTGAATATTATCTTGGTGCATGAATGCAGCCATTTGAAGTAATAGCATTTTCTTAAATCCTGGATTAGAAGTAGGCATATATATTGATTTTTTTCTGTCCCGTGTAACTGATAATAAAGTCTACTTTGAGTACCACAGCATCACCAAGACTTACTTAATATACATTATGTATGTATGTATCTAGAGAAGCAGTCCTTGGAAATGCAATAATAATATTCTGCTTTTATAGTATTACATTTTGACATATATACCTTGATCATCCAACCTTTTCTATATTTTATTCACAGTGAAAAAGAGGTTCTTGGAAATCACTATGCTTTTATTCTTTACCTACAATATCCTTTCTTTCCCTATCTGCCTCTAAAGCTTCTACCTTCCTTTCAAGAACTATCTCAAATATGACCTCCTTTTAGAGGGCTTCTTTGACTCTTCTTGGCTGTTATTGCTCCATTATTTATGTAATACAACACCTGGTTTGGGCTTTCATTATGGCAGTCCTTGTATTGTTTTGAAATTATATTTATGTCTGTTAACTCTCTTAGCCCACATATTATTTCTTATTTATATTTGTAATCTGTTAACCTACTACACTGTTAGGCACTTAGTAGTTATTCAATAAATGTTTAAGTGGATGTTGAAAAATATTTTGTGTTCATTATCTCTTTTGGTTTTTCCATTTTCAATCAGTCAATAGATCCTATTGCTCTGGATATTTATTACATCAATCACTTCTTATTTGTGCCAAGATCCACTACCAAGAATTTATGCTTCTGCTGACTTTGGCTCAGACTATTAGCATTTAACCTGATTTTGTTCTCTACTCTCACTGTCCTCCAATTAATACTTCATTTGCCTATCACAGTGACTTAACCACAAATTTACCATATTCTCTATACCTTAAAACATTTAAGTTGGCTACATTTACTTTTAGATATACTAGCATAAAAGTATAATATTTGTTCTCCAGTTTTAAACAATTAGAAACCAACAAAACAATTTTTAGACATTGAGACAATAGACATTTGATCTCTGAGAGAGAGGACAAATAAAGTCAACCCTTTGATTGCCCCAGTGCTTCCAGGCCATAATAAAGTGAAGGAGAACCAAAACAAAACCTGGCATCCTGCTCAGTTGAAAGGACAGTTTAGAGTTTAGAGAGATAAAGGTAGGTAGAATTTGTAAAGCAAAACACTGAAGAGGTAAATGCTTTGGGGAATGGGGTAGCTCTAGAGAATTGCCTGAGGGTGAAACAAAAACTCTCAGGAAGAAAAAGGTTAAACAGTCCTTAACCTCAGAGACAAGCAATAGTTTGTGTTCCAAATATCCAGAATGAAACAACCTCCTGCTACCTGGGCATTAAGTAGAGTCCTCAAAAGGGTAGTGCCTCAATAATGGGGCACATCAGCCTAGACTAAAAGCTAGGCTCAGTCCGCTTCACAAAACTTAAAAGCAAACCTCAAAAAGTCAACACAATTCTAAGCAACAAAGCCCAACAATATTTAAGTGAGTACTACAAAATCTGGCATCTAACAATGTAAAAGCACTGTCAGTATCCAATCCAACATTTCTAAGCACTCAAAGAAGCAGAAAAATGCAACCCATACCCAAGAGAAAAATCAATTAATAGATACAGACCAAGAGATGATACAGATAGTAGAATAAGCTGGCAAGGATATTAAAATAGCTTTTTAAATGTATTCCAAGATGGTAGAGAAAAACCTGAACATGAGGATGAAATAAATAGGAGGTATTAAAAAACTGCGTTTCTGGACATAAAAATACATGATCTGAAATTTAAAAGTATCAGATTAATAGTATATTTCACTCCACAGAAGATTAGTGAACTTGGTGACACAGCAATAGAAACTATCTAAAATAAAATAGAAAAATTAAAAAAATAAATAAATTTAAGAGTAATGAATTGTGGAATAATATTAAGTAGTTTGATAATATACTTATGTGTAATTGATGAACCAGGAAGGGCAAGAAAACAAACTATATTTTAGAAGACAATGGCTAAAACTTCTCCCAATTTTATGGAAATTGTGCATCCATAGATCCAAGAAATTTAATGAGCTTCAATCAGCAAAAATGTGAAGTATATCTAGACACATCATAGTTAAATTACCAAGTCAGTGATAAAAAGTATGTTAAAAGTGTCTAGAGGCCCTGGCTGGTAGCACAGTGGATAAGGTGCCAGCTTGCGAATCTGAAGGTCTCTGGTTCGATTCCCAGCCAGGGCACATAACCAGGTTGCAAGCCAGGTCTCCAGCCAGGTCCGTGGCTGGAGGCAGGTGAAAGGTAACCATACATTGATGTTACTCTCCCTTTCTGCCTCTCACCCTTCCCCTCTCTCTAAGAACAATAAATAAAATCTTAAAAAAACAAAAACAAAGAAAAACATTGTCTAGAAATAAAGGGCACATTATGTTCAGAGGAATAAAGACAAAAATGACAGCAGTCTTCTCATCAGAAACCATTCAGGCCAGAAGAGAATGGAGGAACTTCATTAACTTAATAAAACCAAAGAAAACAAGAAATTCTAACCTATAGTTTTATACCCAGAAACAAAAGTCTTCTAATAATGAAGAAAACTTCTGTTTTCTCTTAGGAGGTAGAAAGCTAGAAAGAGCTGTGTCTGCAGTAAGAATTAGAAATAGTTTGTAACAATGAGTTACAAATGCATACATTTTCTTGAACATGTCAGAGAGCTAAGATTACAAGGCAACCATGATGAGGTCTGAAATCCCAAAACAGGCTTCTCAGGAAAGAGAGCATGTGAGAATTGGCTTATCTATGGCAGAGCATGGAAAGGAGTGACAATATGCACCATAAAATCATGTAAAAAGAATTCAGCCAAGAATTTTAGAACATGATAAAAGGTTGAGTTGAACCAGCACAGCAGCACGGCCTAAGAACCGCAAACAGAAAGAGTCTGCACCTGGACACAAATGCTTTTCCATGGGTTTCTATGGTTGCTCCCTAAAAATTCTGTGGGAAGGACAAGGTTCCAGAAAGAACTTCCTTCAGTAGTGCCAGGTCACTGACGGGATGGAGTACTGCTGTGGAAAAGGCATGAAGCACCTCCTGGACCTTTTACCCCTAGGAAATTAAAGCCTCGAGTCATAGAGGTAGAAGTAGCAAACCCTAATACTCCCTGGACACACGTGAAGTACCAGTGTGCCTACTTCAGTAAATGGGTAAAAGAAAAACACCTACTTATAAAAAAGAGGCAGAAAACAGTCCTAGACACAGACCCTGTATCAACCAATACCATTAGAGGGTTAGAGTATGGGAAGGGAGTCTTGAAACTCCTGAAAAAGACCCAATGAGAACACAAGGCAAGGTTTGGCTGCTGCTGAGGGGAGGAGGGACCTAGGCACACAACGTAAGTAAAACTGAGGAGGACCAGGACAACAGAGAAACTTCCTGCCTCTTGCCCAGATAACAATCATTGAGTAATAAGCAATTGTAGGATACCTCTGGGTAGGAGGCAAGATTATGGGGCAAGATCTCAAATGTGGTATAGTGGCGCAGGAAAGGATGAAAACCAAGGGTATAATCAGGAACATTGCAAAAACACACAAAACATTGAGCAGTCCTCAAGCCTAATCCCCTTGTTATGTCTTTGTTACATTTTGTTATCAGGGTGAATAGAAGTGTTCCCTCTTTTATTATTTTTGAAGCATTTGTATAGTTTATATTATTTCATCTATAAATACGCTATATAATTTACCAATGGAGTCACCTGGGCCTGAAATTTTCTTCATGTAAATATTTTTAATGATGAATTCATTTTCTTTAATAAACCCTAGCTATTTCTGTTGTTTATTGCTTTTTTAAAAAGATTTTATTTATTATTTTTAGAGAGAGGGGAAGGAAGAGAGGCAGAGAGAGAGAGAAACATCAATTTTTGGTTGCCTTTTGCCTGCCTCCAGCTACAGACCTGGCTGGAGACCTGGCTTGCAACCTGGTTATGTGCCCTGGTTGGGGTATCGTATTATACTTTTAATGCAGGTAAGATCTATAGTGAAGTTCATTTTCCTATTCCTAATATTATCCTTCTATCCTTGCCTACCTCTCCACCTAACTTACCTGCTGTCTTTCTTACTCTGTCTTGACTCTTTCTTCTGTCAGCTCTTTTGCAAATTTCTTTGTGTGTTTCTCATAGCTTAGTGCTAGGCACAGCACTTTTCTCACTACATATCCTTTGCCTTCTCTAGGTTAGTTATCTTGGGCAACAAGACAAGCTACCTGAATTGGGTTTGGAAATGGAAAATGAAAATGGAGGCATTTATGGAAGAAGATAAAGATAGGCAAAAATGAGGAAAAGAAAACCATTTATTGGTATTTCAAATTATCTTTCCAGAATTAATAAGTAGTGTTTTCTCATAGAACCCTATATTCCTTTTTTGAAGCACGTACCACACTTGAAATAATTTGTTTAATATCTGTCTTCAAGGCTAATCTACAATCTTTTTGAAGGTCTGTCTCATTTACTTCTGGAATCTTCCAAACCAAACAGGGTGCTCAGCAATTACTAATCAGCCAATAAATATTTGTTTACTTACTAATGACTCCAGCTCTCAATCATGTTGCTTCATCCCAGCTGAGCTTGCACACTATTTGTTTCATGTCCCTGTACATTTATTTTAATATTTCCTCTGCCTGATTGCCCAGTTCTCCCAATTTCTTCCTACCCACCTTCCAACCCTAAACCACCAGGAATATTCTTTCTTTTATTTTCAACCTGAGTTTAAAATGGTCTTCTCTGGAAAGCCTCCCTGACTTCTCTCCAGCAGACCTTTGTGCCACTCCCATACCTTGTAGCTAGCTCTGCTATAAAATGATGTTTCCATGCCAGTTTCCCCTTCTTGGTTGATTCTGACCCTTTCACACCTGCCATAATAATTGGCACACAGTAGGCTCCTGATACAGATTGTTATATAAATGATTTATTTTTTCCACCAGTCATGTGATCTATAAAAAGAAGCCTAGTTAATTATTAGGTTTGTGAAGATAATGAGCCCCAATTTATTTACATGGAAAATAGTTTTTAAAAAGAGTGAATCAACTCCTGCAAAGGTGGATGCCAAACCTCAGTTCCTTGGAGAGAGCTGTTATTGGAACTTCTAACCTCTGCTGTAATGATACTTAAATAGATAGTAAAGCAACCCAATTTTTATCAAGAAGTTCTCCAAAGGAAAAATAATAAATGCATGTCTATAATTCCTTTAAAATGAGAGGTTAGCTACAGTAGTTTGGAATCTGCTTAACTAAATGCAAAGTCATGAAGAGATTATGCAAAGGAACTTTTCATGTGGCCTTGTGTGAGGCAAGTGCCTTAGTTAACTGATTTTTTTAAGTATTATAATTGTGTTATTTACTTCCAGGAATTAGAATTAAAATGTGGTTACCTGGAAACTTCTAACCATGACAAAAAAGAAAAGAGAATTTTGTTAGCGTGTAGGACAACTGATTTGTAACTATATGGTTTATGTATTAGATCTGTAAAATAACAGTTTAGATGAAATATAAGAACTTTAAGTACACAGTTGCTTCCACTTCCACAACTTTTACCAACATACTAGAAAAAGGGATGTGTAGTTCAGAACTGGATCAGAAGTCAATATATTCAATTCTCCCAATGACACCAAGATTTGAAAGCGGATAACTTCAGTAATGGAAATAGTACAGTTCCAATTGTTTTTAAAACAATACATACATAGTATTGAATCAAAAATCTCACTTCACCCCCTTCTTCTTTATATATGACACACTGTAACAATGCCTAAAATCATTTTAGGCTGAAAGAAGAAGAAATAGTAAGTAAGAGACAGTCCATATATAAATGTCTGTTAATTCTCTATGATATGGTTCTCGTAGAGTTTGAATTGGGAGTGAGGCAGGAAGGAACTGGAAGAAGACCTGAGTTCTAAGTTCTAATCAACTATACTACTTCAGCCACTTCAGAAAAATTTCAATTTCTTCCTCATATAAAATAAGCCAAGGTCATATTCAAACCTTGTATGTACAGAGGGAGCAGGATGGTGGTCACAAAGGATCTTCCTTTTTCCTTTTTTTTTTTTTTTCATTCAACTCAGTGATGAAAATTCTCCTGGAAATATATGGCCTATCAAGCTAGATGGTTTTACTCCTACTTAAAGATATTAAAGAATAGAATGCAAATTCTATTCCATTCTCATCAAGCCTTTCTCAAAATATACATGTAGAATTAATACTAAATTGGCATGTGTTTGTGTAAATGCTACCCTGTAATTATTTTCTAGTTGTTTTCACCCATTCAATAGTCACTCAACAAAATTTATCATAGATCTAACTATTAATCCAGGTATTTCACTGCTAATGAGTGGGAGAAACATACCATGATAAATGAACAAATATGTACAACACCAAGAGTGAATACTAATGTCAACTATAAACTTTGGATGATTATGATATGTCAATATAGATCACTGTGGTGGGAGATACTAATAATGGAGGAGAATATGCATGTGTGAGAACAGGAGAGATACAAGAAATCTCTGTATCTTCCTCCCAATTTTGCTGTGAACTTAAAACTGCTCTAAAAATGGTCTTTATATATTATAGGGAATAAGAGGAAGCGTGTGAAGTGACATGCATTTCAGGGAAGGTCTCTATCTTAAGTAATAGTAAAAGAATGAGAAGGAATTAGCTTTGGGGTGTGTGTGTGTGTGTGTGTGTGTGTGTGTGTGTGTGTGTTTGAATGTCCACAGGAGGGACATATGTAAAGCTCTAAATTGGGAAGAAGCAAGGCAAATGGGAGAGGCTGAAAGGCAGTGGATGGTACTGGCAAGAACTGAAATTTGAGAGGTAGAGGCATGATCATGCATGACTATATAAGGCAAAGTAATTAGTCTGGATTTTATTCTATTGACATGGGAAACCATGAAGGATTTTCAGTGAGTAATAAGATCCTGAAAAGATTAGAGAATACAAGAGTAAAAGGCGCCAGGTCTGTCTTCTCCCTTGCAACCAGATTGTAAGGGTGAATAGAGAATACGTGCTGCCCCATAGGACATAGCCAAGGGCACAGAGAAGGCATCCAATGCATGCTTATTGAATGAATAAAAGTAATATTTTTAAAAAGTAATATTCACATTTCATGATATTCACATGTCTATTTTAATGGCATTTTAAAATAGTAAGTAAACAAAATGCAGTGCATTAACAGACCTTGTATTACAAGACTAATTGCAACTCTATTTTTACCTCTAGAATTGGGTATAAAATGAAAATCACATTCAGCCAGGCAAAGAAGATGAAAAGCAGAGGGAAGAGAGATGACAATTTTTTTCCCTTTTGCCCATGATCCTATTTCCTCCAACTCATTTTTCTGTGAATGTCTTCGGCTAATTTAAGGAACCTATTCTTGACTACAGGAACCATATGTTGTTTCTAAATGTTATGCCCTTAGAAACAGCCTAAGCTTTTTTGAGGGGTGGGGGTTACTCATTCTTGATCTTTATTTTTTAAAAAAACCATCATTGTAATCATAAACAAGCTGAGTAGGATTATGATCTTTTAAATGTTTTATGGAGATAGTAAAACATTTTACCTTTGCTTATTCATTAAAGCCATGAAATCCCATTATTAACTATGCATATATAATATGATATGGAGTTTCACCCATGATCACATAATTCTGAATAATAGATGATTTGATTCAGTGATTATTTGATTTACATATGGGGGTCCACACCATTAGAAAAATCAGAAACATATTTTATGTTGTATTTTACATTTCTACTTTGTTCATATAGTCGAAAAGCCTAAATGGATTCCTATACATTACAGCCAAATCACTTGCAGGTTATTTCTATTTAACCCACTTATAATAATAATAAATAGTTTTCATTACATAGTTTTATAGCGAAAATTATGCACAGATCAAAGACATAAGCACCTGGGCTCTTCGTGAATATGTCCATTTTGACAATGGCTAACAGTGGAAATGGGGGCCATGGTCAGCTTTCAGAGGTCCCTACTTTGTGAAACAAACATTCGCTGTTGCCAAAAAAAAACTGGCCAATCATGTTTGTGGAATGAAATGTCTTGGGCACAAGTCTATGTGAATCACCATCCATCTGCTATGGCTTCTACTTAGAAAGGTAGATCTTACAAAGCAAAATTATCCAAGAAATTAGGGATACGAAAACTTGTTTTTTAAGAGTAATTTTAAATTACTTAGGAGTTTTATATTCTTTAAGTAATTAACATCATTACTGTCTTTGGTAATTGTGATTCAAGATTGACGTGTAGCTGCTTCATGATGATGGTGATGATAATGATAATGATATTAATAATCTATAACATATTTTAAATGATTACCATATGCATGCTCTGAGTTGAACATTTTCTTGTATCATCTCATTTACTCTTTACAACAACCCTATGAACCAGATATTACCATCCCCTCTTTACTGATAAGGAAATAGAGGCTTTGTGCCCTCAACCACTACCTATTAATGCCTCATACAAAGGTAGTACTTCCTTAGATAGAAAATTGGTTGGAATATTCTGTTTTCCCTGTGACTAAAAGATATGGTTCAGTATCATTGGCATGTTCATACTCACTTCAAAGACTTTATCTCTGGACAACTGAGACTGTGCACCATGATTTTTGTTAGATTAGTAACAGCCTGTTTATTTCTTGACAGCTGAATACATTGAAGCTTGAAGTAAATGTATAACTTGTCTAAAGTAAGAATTGTAATTTGGGAGCCAGAGCCAGGTTTAACTGATGATTACACCGTTCACTAGCATTGCTTGCTACCTTTGCTAAATTTTCAAACCTCTCTAAGCCTCTCACTGTTTGCACTTAAATGCTGGTAGTAATGCCCATATAATAGAATCCTAATTGTCAGGAGCCTGTTTTAAAGATAAAAACAAGAACCAGGTTAGTGCCTGATACAGAGCCGCTGCTGTATGAAGGTAATTATCATTGTGACTTTGATTTACCAGCCTCACACAGGAGAAGAGCTAATGTCCATTCCTCTCCAATCATTCACAGATACAAGATGGGATGTGCTTTTCTTGTTCTGTAAGAAGGGAATGTTTATGAATCTTATCTCCATCATGAAAGAATTCTTGACTATTTCCTCTTGGAAAGAAATCTGAAATTTAATTTTGCCAAGGTGCCAGTAGCTGCAAGATATGACCATTAGTTATGTAAATTTATATGTTCTTTTCTTAATGCACCATAGTCTTTCATAACATAAACAAAATAGAAAAAAGTTGATGCGTTCCATTAATTCCTACTTAGTAGTAGATGAATAAATCAGTGAGATGGAATAAAGCATACAGAATGATTGGCAAGTATGTGGTTACTGTCTTTCAGGTAAGGGGAATATATATATATACACACACACACATATAATATATATATATATAATGTGTATGTGTGTGTATATATATATATATATATATATATAGTTATAAAATGAAATTTGAAACAATATACAATATACAGGGGAGAAAGGCTTCTATGAATATGAAAGAATTTCTCAGCATTAAAAAATTCTCACTTGAATGTTTTTACTTTTGGATTTTGAAATGTTAAGACCTTTGCTCTTTTTCTTGGAGAGAAAGAAAATGTTTGTAACAGTTGAAATGTCAGAAGCCATTCTTCATGCTTTCAAGCCTTGAGATCAAAACCCCCAGATGGGAGGATTAAGAATAAACAAAAGTAGAAGCAGAGTGAGATGTCCGGCAGACTTCTGAACAGGCATTCTCACTCTGAACAATTCTTCTGACCCTAATCCAGTCAGTCCCAGCCAACTACGCAGCTCACTACCTTGGTTAACTATACTCCTCTTGCTTGCCCTTTTTTCTTTTCTTTCTTTTCTTTTCAATAACTTTGTCTGTTAGGACCCAACTTACATTTGATCCTTGGCTCCAGCTCCTGGATTGGTTCTGTATCTGTGTTCAGCTAGGCTCACCTTGACTCCTGTGCTTTCTGGCTCCCATTTGAGGGCAAACCCTTGCTGAATGTTGCATGATTTGGTACCCCCTCCTGACTGCTTCTTAGCTATGGATATGAATATATTAAAGAATCCTAGTTTTTAAAAAGATTTTCTAATGAAAGCAAGGTCCTCATTGGCTAAATTCTATATGGTATGGCTTATGATAAGTGAACAAATAAAACTGTTATTTGGCCAGGATCCCTTTGTCTATTTGCTTATATTTTAGAACAAAAGAAAGATTCAGAGGATAATTATTTTGTCCTACAAGTCAGGCCAAATGGTAGAATATGATAATCAAATGAATAAGCATTATAAAAATGTCCAAAATTAATGGTTAAAATGATATCCTATTATTTTAGCTTTATTCATAGCCTAAGCCTTATTGTCTATTCCAAATTCAAACTTAAAGAACTTAGAGTCATAATTATAAACTTCCTCAGAGTATTTAAAAATGTTTCCTTAAACATTTGGTTAGCTTTATTGTTATTAATTAGCCAACTCTTTCCAGCATTTATGTTATATATTGGAATGGACATGTTCATTTATAATATCTATGCTTCATAAGAAGTAAAATTTACTTGATATTACTGAAGTTACAAACATTATCACCAGTTAGGGGTGACATGCCAGAGCATCCATGCTCTCTTGCAAGGCATTGTGTCATAACTGTTGAGACATACGAGTATCAAGTATCAGCTGTTCTAGTAATATTAACATTGGCTCAATATTTTCAGGACAGACTTTAACTCCTTTAAATGGATGGTTTGTTTAGTATGTATTTTGTATTATGCCATATTTATTTAATGTTTCATAAATAATACACTATAATACTATCAGTAATTCTTTACCTCATGCTACTTCTGCTACCAACTAATCTTTTAAAATAAGTAATTATTTAATGTGCTCTCTTTTAAAAATGATAAAACAGAACCCTAGCATAAACAATACCTCTAAAATTGCAGCATATCTTCTATCCCATTTGCTTTCAGAAATTTTACGTTCACTTACTTATTCAGCCATTTATTTGCTAAACATTTACTGAAAGCCTCTGTGTCAGATACTATACAAGCTGCTGAGTATATGAATAAGTAAAATATAATTATTCTCTATGAGATCAGTGATCTCATAGTTTAGGTGAAAGCTCAAGAAGTCATGCAAATAATTATAATACACTATAATATAGGTTAAATTGAGTTGTTTATGAATTTTAGATGTGAGAGCCTTTTCTTATGGAAAGCCACTTAGGTATTTGAGTTGGCTTTGAGAATGAGCAGGGATGCTGCAGGGGCAGGAAATGTAGAAAGCACATTCCACAAAGAAGCATTTATGCAAGGAAGTTGGAATTACATGAGGGGAAGAAACAGAAATGCTGTGGAATGCATAAGACATTGGGTAACATCAAGCAGTGCAGTATGGCTGTCATGTGGGGAATATGTAAGAGAATTCAGGCAGATGACATGGTGAGTAGGTACTTGTCAAGATGGTTTTGGCACTTTTTGGGGTTTTCTTCATATTTTTTATTTAATCTTTATTGCATTTTTTCCATTACCATTTAGTCCCCTTATAGCCACCTCCCCACAGCAATCACCACACTGCTGTCCATGTCTGTGAGTCCTTTTTCCTTTTTGCTCAGTCCCTTCCCAACCAACTGCCCCACCCACTAGATGTCATCTGTTCTCCATCTATGTCTATCCCCATTTTTCTTGTTAGTTCAGTTGTTCATTAGATTCTACATATAAGTGAAATCATACAGTATTTGTCATTGTTTGGCTTATTTTACTTGGCATAATGTTCTGGGAATATATCTGAAGGAACCTGAAACACTAATTTGAAAGAACATACGTAAGCACCCCTATGTTCATCACAGCATTATTTACGATTGCCAAGATATGGAAGCAGCCCAAGTGTTCATCAATAGATGAGTGGATAAAACAACTATGGGACATTTACACAATGGAATACTACTCGACTGTAAAAAAAAAAGAAAGAAAATTTTACTCTTTGCAGTGCTATTTGTGATAAAGGCAACAGATTCATCAAAATGATCAAGATTGATGACACTAAGGTGGAAGAAACAATTCTACGTACGTAAATGGCCCTCACATTTGTTTTATATGTTTTCTTCCCATGCACAAAGAAAATTTGATTTCTAGATCCCTTGCTATTAGGTGAGGTCGTATGAATAGTTACAGACCAATAAATTGTGAGCAAAAGTTTAATGTGTTACTTCTGGGCTGAGGCAGTGAAAAGCCCCTTTGTCCTTTACAGATGTCTCTTCACCTCTGAGGGGGCCTCATGTGGATTTGGGGAACAGCAAGATCATAGCTGCCTGAAATCATGAGCCTCCAAGACAATTGCCCTGGAGAGATGCTGAGATCCACAATGGACGTGGTAGACAAAATAAATAAAACAATTTTTATTAAGCCATCATACTTAGGGGTTTTTTGTTACTGTACCATAGTATAACTGATCCTGAACAAAACACAAATTTGATTGTCCATACTTTTAATCAATACAATTCAAGGGAGGCAAAAGAAGATGGATTCAAGACCACAAGTTAAAAGGTCTTCAGAGAAACAGGGCCACTTCTGAAACATGTAGGGAAGTTTAGAGGGGACACAAATATAGGAAAATTTGGAGGCAGAAAGGGGAAGTTGAGGAGTTTATTCATAATGTATGCTATATTTTCTGTGATATTAGAAAATGAAATATGCTGAGAAGGTGAGTGGCAAGACAGAGGGAAATAAAATTATTGAGCAGTTGCTGGTGAAACAGTTACTATACAGAATAGGAAAGAGATCTAGATAGATAGAAGGGAAAGACTGTAGGGCAATGGTAGGTGTCCAGCTGGGTCTGTACCTCAAGCATTTATAGCAGAGTCAGTCACATAAGTTATTCATTTAAAAACTAACAAATAAAGTCCAGCAGTGTGTCACTTTATTAGTAGTTACCAAATATTAGTTTATCAATAGAAGCTGAAAAAGCACTCAGTAAAAATCAGCATCCATTTCTAACAAAATTCAATCAAAATCGGAATAAAAGGAAACTACCTAAATATGATGGATGTTACTTACACAAAATCAAGAGCAACCATTTTAGACATTAACCAAAGAAACTTTATTTTAAAACTGTTACAAGGGAATTTGGTAACGTAGCTGTATACAGGGTGGGTGTGATAAATTGGCAATAATGTTGCCCCTCATTTCATGTGCTTCTTACTAATTTTGAAAAACTATGTTTCTAAGGTTATGATTTAACATCATTGTTTCAGATATAAAGTATTAAATTCTGAGAGCAACCATCATGTTGAAGGAATACAATGTAAGAGCAACCATAATTTCTGGACTGCATGCAGGGCCAACTGCTCAGGAAATTACAGACTTCAATAACATCCCTTTAGGTGTACAGTTTACAACGTGAAGAAGGTGTATGATGCTGATCCTGATGTCACCACACCAACAAGGAAAACACATAAGGTACTCAAGGATTGCACAAGTCCAGATATTGTACCCAGAATCCAGGAGCTCATCAATGGTGATCCAGGAAAGTCAGTGCACTCCATAGCAAGAGAACTGCAGATGTCTGATGCAACAGTTGGCAAGATTATTGCTGAAGATATCAGATACAGATTGCATGTTCTTAGAAGAGGCCAGTTTATGACTCAGCCAACAAAGGAAAGGTGCTTTGAAAAAGCAAGGATACTGCTGACAAAACTGAAAAATCCCAAAGAAAAAAGCCCTCTGATTTTATTCTCCAATGAAAAGAAGTTTCAGCAGGACCAAATAGTCAACCGAAGAAAAAACAGGTGGCTCTATGAGAATCTTAATGAAGTCCCAATTGTCATGAAAACAAAATTTCCTACTACAATGATGGTGCTAGGTGTTTTCAGTAATGAAGGAGATATCATGACCACACATTTTCTCCACAAGGCTTGAAGGTGATGTGACTGCTGATGTTTACCTTGACATTTTGAGAGAAGTAGTTGTACCATAGATGAAGCAAGTCACAAACGGACATAATTTTCTCTTCCAACAAAATGGTGCACCAGCACATAACACCAAAAAGGTGCAAGAATTTCTCAGTATCAATGTTTCTGAATTCTGGTCAAAGGAAATCTGGCCTAGTTCACCAGATGCAAATTTTTTAGACTATTATGTATGGAGGATTTGTGAGAGAGAAATTAATAAACCACCTCATTATAATAAAGAGACTGTGAAAGCTAAGATCGAAAACATTATGATGCCCATGGATAAAGAAAAGTTCATTAAAACGTGCTCAAGATTCCCAAGTCGAATTGAGTCTATTATTGCAGCAAATGGAGACTTTTTTGAACAATTTAAAAAATAATGACTATGTTTATGTATTTACATATAAGAATAAACTTACTTCAAAATATAACACTTTTGTGGTATGTTGTTTGTTTTATTAAATTTTGCCAATTGATCACACACACCCTGTACACAAAATAATTTCAAAAGCAATAGTGTGGCCCTATACTAGAAATAATCTAATAGAAATGAAAAAAAATGAATCTGCACATAATAATACAAAAATGTTAAAAAATTGTTAAATAAATTTAATAAAAAAGAGAACCATAAAATTTTATTGAAAAACTTTATGAAGCCCTGGCCAGTGGCACAGTGGATAAGGCACTGGCCTGCAAACCCAGAGGTCGCTGGTTCGATTCCCAGCCAGGGCACACATAACCAGGTTGCAGGCCAGGTCTCAGGCCATGTCTGTAGCTGGAGGCAGGTGAAAGGCAACCATACGTTGATGTTCCTCTCCCTCTCTGCCTCTCTCCCCACCCTTCTCTGTAAAAGTAATGAATAAAATCTTAACAAAAGAAAGAAAAACTGTATGAAAAGCTGAAGAAATGGGAATACATATTCTTCCAAGGGAAGACTTAATTTTACAACTATGTCCATTCAGCCCATTTTGTTATGCACATTTCATGAAATATCAATTAAAATCTCTATGGTCTTAGAAAATTGAATTAACTTACATTTTACGTGAAAGAAAAATGTTCAAGAAAAGCTAAGAAATGCATGAATGTAGAAAAAAATGACAAGATTCCTTGCCAGATATTAAAATGTTTTAGAGTCAGCATAATCAGAGTAGTTGTGTATTAACTTAGATATAGACTAATTGATTAGTAGTCTACAGAATATTGGGAACTCAGTACAGGATAAGGGTGATTTTCATTTCAAAGGGAAGAGAATGGTAAATGAGCACATTTTATTTCCTATTACTAAATAGCATAATTAGCTACTCATTTGAAAAAAAATTATAGTTGGACTACTACCTCATGTGATGTATAAAAACAATGCATTAGTGTTAAAAGTTAAATAAAATTTTTAAAAGTTAAAATTGGCTCAGTTAGTTGAAGCATTGTCCCATAACTGAAGAAGGGTTATGGGTTTGATCCCTGATCTGGGTGCGAATGGGAGGCAACCAGTCATTATTTCTCTCTCACATCAATGTTTCTCTCTTCCTTCCTCTCTCTCTAAAAAAGCAATGAAAAAATGTCCTCAAGTGAGGATGAAAAAAAAAGTTAAAATTGGGAGATCATATGTATAATCAATCCATATGTTGTGGATACAATTTAAAGCAAGTTAGTAAGTCAGAAATTATTAAGAAAATACATGATTTTCTTAGGAAGCTCCATACTGTTTTCCACAGTGGCTACATCAACATACATGAGGTTTCCCTTTTCTCCTCATCCTCCCCAGCACTTCCTGGTGTGCCGATGATGTTTGAATTCTACACTTGAAACATGTATGGTTTCATGTTTAATAAATTCAATAAATTCAATACAAAATAAAAGAAAATACATGATGAACTCTATATAAATATTTAACTTTTTATTAAAGCAAAAATTACCAGAATATCCAAGCATTTTATGGGCTCACATGCCTAAAAGTCCAGAGCAGGGTCAGCTTTTAAAATTGGCTTACCCCAGTGCCTTTATTAAAATCATTTTTCAGCCCTGGCTGGTAGCACAGTGGTTAAGGCACCGGCCTGCGAACCCAAAGGTCACAGGTTCGGTTCCCCAGCCAGGGCACATAACCAGGTTGCAAGCCACGTCTCCAGTCAGGTCTGTGGCTGGAGGCAGGTGAAAAGCAACCATACACTGATGTCTCTCTCCCTCTCTGCCTCTCTTCCTTCCCCTCTTTCTGGAAATAATGAAGTAAAATCTTAAAAAAAAAAAAAAAAAATCATTTTTCAGTGATTCTCTCCCTTTTACCCACTTTTTTGAATTGGCTTCTTCCTGAGGCTGGTATCAAGATAACAACAGAAATTTTTATGGAAGTGGCATCTACACTTGACAGTGGTCACACACACAAAAAAAGTTAATGCCTTTTACCAACCATTTTTAATCAATTTTTAATTTTATTTTCATAATTAAAAAAAAATTTTTTTAATTTTTAAAAAGATTCTATTTATTATTTTTAGAGAAAAGGGAAGGGAGAGAGGCCGAGAGGGAGAAAGACATCAATGTGTGGTTGGCTTTCTCTTGCCTCCAGCTACAGACCTAGCTGGAGACCTGGCTTGCAACCTGGTTATGTGCCCTGGCTGGGAATCAAACCAATGACCTTTGGTTCACAGGCTGGCACTTTATCCACTGTGCTACCAGCCAGGGCTAGTTTTTATTTTTTATTTTTATTGTTGTTCCATTACAGTTGTCCCAATTTTGCCCTGTTGCACTCTTCTACCCTGCCCACCCCCCTCACCCACAGTCAATCCCTACTACCCTGTGGTCCATGTCCATGGGTCCTATATACCTATTCCTTCATTAGGCCCTTCCTTTTCTTTCCCTCCTTAGTCCCCTCTCCCGTCCCTTCTGACCACTGTAACTTCTTTCCTTATTTTCATGCCTCTGGCTCTGTTTTTCTCCTTTGTTTGTTTTGGTCATTAGTTTCCTGTTTTAGGTGAGATCGTATGGTATTTATCTTCTGCCACCTGGCTTATTTCACTTTTATAATACTCTCCAGTTCTGTCCATGCTGTCTAGAAATAAAGGAACTCTGTTTTTTATTTTTAAAGAGAGTGATAAATACAACTATTAGTTGCCTCTCGCCATGCCCCCAACTGAGGATGTAGTCCCAACTCAAGCAAATGCCCCAACTAGGAATGGAACCAGGGACCTTTTCTATTCACAGGTCGGTGTTCAATCCACTGAGTCACACCAGCCAAGACTTAATGACCCATTTTTAAGAATGAGAGAAAAAATCTTCCTGCAGATTTCTTCTCACATTTCATTGGCCCCAACAGGCTGCATTTCTGAATCCCCATGGCTAGGGAAATGAATTGCTGGGCATAGACCTAGGTGTGTATGTATTAAAGATTGTCACAAATGTAATTTTCTCAGTGTGGGAGATTTTGTGTAATTTTTATTTTCTTTAATATAAAATTAAATATTAGAAGTAAGCATATTTTTACTATAATCAAAAAAGATGATAAAGTTTTTTGCATATGTGGAAAGGTTATTTCATAATAACAGATTGCTGGGGGAGAGCATGGATTTATATATATTTTCTCTTTATCATGTTTTTTCATCTTGGTCCTGGCAGGAAGTCTTTTTTTTTAACGTAATCTTCCTTTAAAAATGACTCCCATGGGGAGGGGGACAGAGGGGAGCAAAAAGGGGATGGATGTAATACAACAACAATAAAATTTAAAAAAATAAAAAAAAATGACTCCCAAACACTAGTATGTTTGGGAGTATTCTTCCGTTAATTTGTGATGTGTTTAATTATGTTTGCTAAACATTAGCAGTTCACTTAACATTTACTCATCAAGCCTCTCTGCTTAGTTGGAACAATGGTATGGTTGACAGACAGGCTTGACTTATATTTCTAACTCAAAGATTACACTTGTTTTATGCCCTTGAAACAATAAGTTACACCTTTCTCACCTGAGAAAAGGAAACACGATGGATCTTTTTGATCTGATATAAGAGTGGCTATGAACAAATCCCTGCGGAAGTATGAGCATCTTAGCAGTGGGTGCAGGGGAGAGGTGTAGGATGTCGCCATACTCACTTGTAGAACTTGACCATCTCATCTCACCAGTTGTTCTTACTGGGACTCTCACACCCCAGGAAATGCCACATAGTGGCTTATTTTTAGCACTGGGCCTGCCTGGGGAAACTGGAGAACTTGAATACTCACTGAGGAGGAAGTTGAAGAGAGCAAAGGCTTAGGAGAGAAAGATGAGATGCTTTATCTTTTCCTCCTGTGATTTTATTTGGCAGTGAGTCATCCAGTTAGCAAGGTCTAGGAGATAACGAAGAGATAAATGTTGAGTAGGGAGAGATGGTTGGAAGAAGGGACACTAGCTGGCAGTGGGAAGGATTGTGGAGCATTTTTATGTGGAGAAGAGGAAAAGCAATGGAATTACTTAAATGTAAGAGGAAAAGTTAAGGGCAAAGAGGCTGTTTCTGGAGGAGTCAGTCAGGACCTGAAGTTGAAATTTTTAAAAGTTTTAATAGAGTGGTTAAAAAAAAGCACATAGGACTTGTGATAACTTTTCAGCCATGTGAATTTAGACAAATTACTTAAACTTCTCTGAGCTTCAGGCTTCTTATTTATAAAATATGAATATTAAATCTCTACCTACCTCACAGGGTTATGAGGCTTAAATGGGCCAAATGTATATAAAACACTCAGCATGGTGCCTAAAACATAGAAACCACTTACAAAGACTGGCCAGTTATTACTTAGTTTTAATTTTCATGTTCTATATTAAATAATGTTCATAAAGAGGCAAAAATGTAATAAACTCTTAGGCAAGAGGGACATTCTAGTGCTGGTTCCTCATGCACATACACTCCTACAAAGGGAAACAAATTACAAATACATTCTGTAATCCATCCAAAATGAGACACTGCTCAAGGCAGTTTTACTACATTAGTTAGGCATTGTCCACTTCTGTTTTGTAGTTGTTCAGCAAAGAGGGACAATGTTCTGAACCGTCATGAACAGGGTTTAAGTGTAGTATGAGCTTGAGGGCAAACCAAAGTGGATCAATGTACCTCCTTTAGATGCTCTGTGCTAACTAAATGTCATAAATTTCAGAGACAAAAGTAAACAAAACATAAGTAAATTCATCAATATAACACAATCCAAGAACAAGAAAATCACTGTAGTGCAAAAAGCCTCACGTTGATATTTAGCAAAGATTATTAGTTAAACTTCAAAACAATAAAATATAAAATTAATATTAGAAATATATTTGTGTGTTGTAAATAAAAGTAGAGTAACAGAAGTTAAGTCTTGTACTGGCCAGGACTTTAGGCAATATGATTTCAAAGGGCCTTCCAACTCTCAGGAAAAAGTAATATCATTCCTTTGCACTTAACCTCAACAAATATTTTCTCTTTTAATCTTACCTTTTATTCAATTTGATTTTTTTGTTTTCTAAGGCAAAGCAATTGACACTAAAAGTCCTGGCATATGAATTTTAAAATCTGCATAACAAACACCAGATGCAGTCTAAAATGACTTAGGTTACTTTCTTAGAGAATTTTGTAATTTTTTTTTTTACTTTTGTACTAAAAAGAGTTGTCAGCAACGTTCATTTACACATCTTTCTTTTAATCCTTTGCAATTATATATAAGTATATAAATAATACTCTCTGGTGCAATCTAGAAGGTAAATGTGCAAATTTTACCTCCCCTATCTTTCCCTCTCCTTGCTACAATATCCCCATTGACTGTATCCAATATCCAAAATTAACAGAAAAAACTGTAATTCTATTCCCATGTCACTTGGTTAAGGTAAGACTCTTAAGTGAACTAAAATTTCCCCACCATTTTTAAGTTTGTGGAATTGGGAGCTAGACACATGAAACAAGCAAGCAAACAAACAATAACAAAAACCAAGAGACTAAAGGACAAGTCTCTTAAAAAGGAGACTGTGAAATAGATTTGAGTGCACAAATTGTACTGGGGACTGTTCTTGGGGTCAACACTTAGTGGGAAAGAAAGGATTGGGCCGAATGGGACCCAGAAGATGGACTGTAATGTGGTCACAACAAGACTTCAGCCAGCTCCTGGGATTAGGTTAGTGGAAGGGGCTGGCCTGTAGACTGAACATGAGAAGACTACGGGGAGGAGCTGGAACCTGGACAAGGAGGCTCTCTGTAGCTGAGGGTAATTCCCAGAGACAGTTGAAAACTGATAGCTGTCAACAGGCAAAATTCCTTATTCCAGAGGGAATCAGACCTTTAGTCACAAAGGGAGAACCTAGTGCAGCACAGAATCCAGATGTCATGGAGAACAGATGTCATCTTTGGGTCAGGAGCTGGCTGTGAATGTGAGGTGGAATGATTGGCCCCTTCCCTCACATATACATTCCTATACCCCAGGCTTTTCTGCCATCCTATCTGCCATTGGCTTGGCAGAGGGATGAAACAACAGAAGACAAAGAACAAAGGGATCAATTCTTTGCTTTCCAGTTTCAAAAACTTTGGCTTTGGCAAAAACAAAATATTTGGAAGAAAGCAGGAAGTGTAAGAAGAGAAGATTTCTCAACCTTTCTCAGACTAGAGAAAGATTCCTTGGGCTTTGGTGAGAAGAAAAGCAGAAGGGAAATTAATGACCTTGGAGGATGGGATTTCTAAGTTAGAACCTGAGGAGCCAACAGCACAGGAGTGAAGATAAGACATATCCCTGCCCTAAGGAAATGTACAAACTCACAGGGAAGATAATATTCAACAAATAAATGCAATGAAGTGAATTGACTGTTATGACAGACTTATAGGAAGTGGACCAACCTGGCCTAAAAATCTGGGAATAACTTGCTAAAAAAGAGATATTTAATTGGGAACCTGATGCATAAGTAGATATTGTCTAAATGCAGAATGGAGAGAAAACATGTTTCAGGGAAAAGGAAGACATATCGAAACGCATGCAGAAAGAAAATGTGACATGTTTCAGAAGTCAAGAGAAATCCAAGGTGGTTACTAGGAATGCAGAAAGAAGAAGAATGGTAAGAAAGGTAGGCAAACCTATTAAGAGTTTGGTGCTCTAATTGAGAAAAAAAGGAATGGTGAGCAGAACTCCAAAGGAGCCCTGAAAATGTATAAAATCAAATGGATTGGAGATATATTTAGGAGGTAGCATTGATGAGACCTGGTGATTGCTTACTGTGGGAATAAAAAAGAGCGTATAGCAAATGCGAAATATCTAGTAGGATTTCTGGGAGATATTGAGGACCCAGTTTAGGATAATAACTAAGAACTTTATAGTAGCACAAATTATTGGGGAATATAATGTATATAATATCTATGTATTCATACATACCAACAAATTAGGTTATTTCAGAAGACCTCTCTGTTTTTGGTTGTTTTTTTTTTCCTATGGAGGCATTTTATGCATTTCATAGACCTGGAAAGAAAACACTACCTGTTTGAATTGACTAGCCATGTGCACTGACTTTTTTTTTTTTTTAATTATTATTTTAAAGATTTTATTTATTTTTTTAGAGAGAGGGAAAGGAGGGAGAGACAGAAATGGTGGCCTCTTATGCACCCTCAAATGGAGACCTGGCCTGCAACCCAGGCATGCACTCCAACTGGAACTGAACCGGTGTCCTCTTGGTCTGCAGGCCAATGCTTAATCCACTGAGCCACACCAGCCAAGGCTGCATTGACTTTTTTAGATGGAAGGGATGTGGACATAGGCAGGTAGAGGGAAGGAAAAATGTGGGGTACTAAGGAAATTTACTTTTCTGGCAGCTCAAGGTTATATTCTCTGGTGAGTTCCATTTATTGATGCATTCAAACTCTTTCATTGAGTACCTATTCTGCTAAAGTCACCATGCAAGGCCTGTGAAGGATCTAAGGATGAATAGTAATTAGAACCTACTGACTCCACCAGCAGCAATTTCAAGACTGCCTCAGAATCATTAGCCATTAAAGATCACAGTCAAACCTTATTACTTTTATCTGCATTGTAGGATTAAAATTATGCAACTCCTCAAATCAAATTAGAGCCTGTCCATTATACTTTTTTTCAACTTTTAGGAAATCTCCTGAATCTCACCCAAGTGCACATCTTCCTGTCTCTCATGGAGTCAAAGACTGTGTCAGCATTTCAACTCCCTTCTGCACAAGTCCTCCAAAGCCAGTATTTTAGGACTTCTTTTTATTTTTCTGTCCCTTGGCCTGATAATGGTAACATCATTAGCCAACATGGTCACCTGCTATTCTGTCCTACCCATGTAAGTTTTCAGGAGTGTATGTCAAATAAGAACAGCCTTGTTGTTCCAGATGCCTTGATCCATGTCTCCTCCTTCCTTGACAAGCCCATGGTAATCTATGGACAGCCTTTAAAGCAAATGCTCATGGGTTTGGATGTTGCTTGTTTTCTCTAACCTTTTCCTCCCTCAATGGAAAAACCTCTGGTCCCTCTTGTTTCTTCTTCTACTCTTCCTTTCCTCCAGTTTCCCCCTCTATCTCCTCTACTATTCTTACTAAGTCATTAAGGAATTAGAGATCTGTAGCAATCAGAGATGGGCAGAAGTTGATTCCTATCTCCAGCTCTCTACTGGAAATACTTTGGGTTATGGATCATTGAGATATAGGGAATTCTATTAATAATAAAATACTGCAATTAGCCATTTGCTAGTCATATGACACTAGATAAGTTATTTTTCTAGGCCCCAGTTTCCTATATGTATAATGAAACTAATATATGATTAATGAGTAGAGTTGGATTTATTATGAAACATATGAAGCTTAACTTCAAGGCCCCTCATCTGCCCAGGTCCTTTTCCAAGGCCCTGTGAAGGGCTCTGGCAATCTTTTCTTAAAGATCCATTCTCCCTAAAATGGTATAAACTTTAATCCCCACCAAACCTACCTCTGCCTCTATGATGGGGCTTTATGAGAATAAAATAAACAATATGTGTAAAGCACTTCATGCAAACCTTGGAAGCTACTGCTATCACTGTTATCATTATTAATGCTACTAAATTATGCATCTATAGAAAATATTGTGAAGATCTTAATCAAAAGTTAAAAATCAAATTTCAAAAACTATAAAAATGAATGGAAAATATACATTTTTCTGATACTGAGTTTTATTTGCAATAATATTTTTCAAATATTTTCAAATTTATTTTAAATTATAAATTAGTATGTGCTTGTTATAAAAATCCAAACAATCTAATTAAAAATACAAATCTTGAGTTAAAGGCAAAAAAATCTCCTCTTTTTTTCTTTCCTGCATAACTATTGCCTCTTCCTCCCCTAAATTATATTCTCCTTCCAGGTAACCATGAATTAATAGTTTGGTGTTTATATTTTTCAAATTTAAAATGTACTTGACGTTTAAAAATAAAGATTTCTATCTTGCAAACCATAAAAGTTTTTTTTGTTGTTGTTGTTGTTTTTAAAAAGTCCCCCTCAGTTTAAAACTGAGTTACATTAACGAGTAACTAAATGGAAAGCACACACACTTCCAGTAGTTTTCACAAATCAAAAAGCCTGGAATTTGAAAATAAGAAACCAAGACCACATTTTTAAGGATTTTCCAACTTATGAAAGACCATTATACTAAGTGTTATCAGAAAGTGTTTGCTAAATAACAACTCACATATACCCCAAAAGTCAACCCTTGCTTAAGACCAGTGCTTCACATATACCATGTTCATGGATGGGAAGAATTAACATCATTAAAATGTGCATACTACCTAAAGCGATCTATAGATTCAATGCAATCCCAATTAAAATACCAATGACAGACTTCACAGGTATAGAAAAAATACTTCAAAAATTTATATGGAGCCCAAAATGCCCACGAATAGCCATAGCAATCTTGAGAAAGAAGAACAAGGTAGGAAGAATCACAATACCAGGCATCAAACTATACTGCTGTCATCAAAACAGTCTGGTAGTGGCATAAGAATAGACATATAAGGCCCTGGCTGGTGGCTCAGTGGATAAGGTGACGGCCTGCAAACCCAAAGGTCGCTGGTTTAATTCCCAGCCAGGGCACATAACCAGGTTGCAAACCAGGTCTCCAGCCAGGTCTGTGGCTGGAGGCAGGTGAAAGGCAACCATACATTGATGTCTCTTTACCTCTCTCCCTTCACCTCCCTCTAAAAATAATAAATAAAATATTTAAAAAAGAAAAAGAAAAGAATAGACATATAGATCAATGGCACAGTATAGAGAGCCCAGAAATAAACCCAGGACTCTATGGTCAATTAATATTCAACAAAGGAAGAAGGAACATAAAATGGAATAAAAACAGTCTTTTCAACAAGTGGTGTTGGGAGAACTGGACAGCAACATGCAAAAAAATAAAACGAAACCACCAACTTACACCATACCCCAGAATAAACTCCAGATGGATAAAGGACTTAAACATAAGCAGTGCCACCATAATGGTCCTGGAGGAAAATATAGGCAGTAAAATTTTAGATATCCTATGCAGAAATATGTTTACTGATACTTCATCAAGGGCAAAGGAAATAAAAGAACAAATAAACAAGTAGGACTATATCAAACTGAAAAGTTTCTGTTCAGCTAAAGAAAACACCAGCAAAATTAAAAGGGAACCAGCTGTATGGGAAAACATAATTGCCAATGATACCTCAGTCAAGGGGGTTTGATATCCAAAATATATAAAGACCCAACACCAGGGAGACAGACAGCCCAATTACAAAATGGGCAAAGGACCTTTTTGAGGAAGATGTACAAAGGGCCCAAAGGCATATGAAAGAATGTTCAACATCACTAGCCATCAGAGAGATGCAAATTAAAACCACAATAAGATACCACCTCACACCTGTCAGAATGGCAATCATCAACAAATCAACAAACAAGTGTTGGTGAGAATGTGGGGAAAAGGGAACGCTGGTGCACTGTTGATGAGAATGCAGGCTGGTGCAGCCACTATGGAAAACAGTATGGAATTTCCTTAAAAAACTAAAAATGGAACTGCCTTTTGATCCAGCAATTCCACCATTAGGATTTACCTGAAGGACCCTGAAACACCAATTCATAAGGACCTATGTACCCCTATGTTCATAGCAGCACTATTTACAAATAGCCAAGTGCTGGAAACGGCCTAAGTGCCCATCAGTGGATGATTGGATCAAAACACTTTGGTACATTTACACAATGGAATTCTATACAGCAGAAAGAAAGAAGGAACTCCTACCCTTCTCAACAACATGGATGGAACTGAAGAGTATTAATGCTTAGAGAAATAAGCCAGTCAGTGAAAGACAAATACCATATGATCTCACCCATTACAGGACAATAATGAACAAAACAAACAAACAAAACAGAACCAGATACATGAATACAATGAATAGACCTTCTGTGGGCAGTAGGGAGGGGGGAGGTGGAGTGGGTGGGGAAGGGGATGGAGGGGAGAAAAAAGGGGATGGATGTAATGCAACAATAATAAAATTAAAAACAAACAAACAACAACAAAATAAAACAGTGCTTCAGCCTGTGCCATACTGGTCAGGGTATGAAAAGCAAGGGAAGGCAACCTCAAATAAGGGAAGGGAGATGGTACCAGACTCTTGTCTTCCTGCTTAGTTATAAATATTATGTATGCAGCGATAAAAATAGAGAAAGCAATAAAAATTAGTGTTGCCTCTGTATGCATTTTTTTTTAATTCAAGAGCATGCCAAGCATAGAGAGAGGCTGACATATTAACTATTAGCAAATTCCTTAGAGTAGGTGCACTTGTACTATATAACTTGTACATTATAAGCACTGTGAAGACATCTTGGTAAATTGTTAGGTAATTTTTGACTACCATTATAAATACTTCCTTAGAATTATTTCCAATGTTCAATGTAATGTTCTGTGTGAAAAATATTCACTCACCCAAAAAAGAGTTAATGATACCTTTTAAATTTTTACAATCAAAAGGAAAGATGGGAAAAATCCCCCCAAATTATTTATTGAAGACCTTTGTATCTATTCTTCCAAAAATACTTATTTTTTTAGGGAGAAGATAGATCATTGTTATTACAGGCTAATTCTTAGGGACTTTTCATAAGTAGTGTTTTAAAAATGAACAACTTTTATAATTACTAGTTTAATTTATTAAGTATAATTTAAAATTAATAACAGCTGAAGTTTATAGTGAAATTATTAAAAATATTTACATAGAATTTTGCATACATGTGTATTCATAAAATGTATTTGTAGCTTACTATAATAAATTAAGCTACAATTTACATATTATTTTCTCTAATTTATAAATTTGATTTGTTTTATAGTTTTACTATTACCTGCATAAATAAGCCAGTTTAACTTAAATTTTAAATTTAAGGGAACTATATGTCAGGCCAGTTAACAAAGAACTTAAATTTCAAAATGTAGACTACAGAGAAAAACCTATAATATTGCATAATATATATATTTTTTATTTTTTAAAGATTTTTTTATTCACTAGTTTTTTATAGAGAAGGGCAGGGAGGGAGGAAGAAAGGAAGGGAAACATTAATGTACGGTTGCCTTTCACCTGCCTCCAGCCATGGACCTGGCTGAGGACCTGGCTTGCAACCTGGTTATGTGCCCTGACTGGGAATCGAACCAGTGACCTTTGGGTTCTCAGGCTGGCGCCTATCCACTGAGCCACCAGCCAGGGCTACATAATATATTTTTATAAAATAGCTACAAAATGTCAAGCCATTTTAGGACATATGTAGATTTCCATGGTGAAATCACAGTTGACCTATTTTTCCTTTATATACAGGGATGGGTAAAAGTAGGTTAATAATAATAATAAATAATATAAGAATAAACCGCTTCACATACTCACAACTATAAACCTGCTTTTTTCCACCCCTGTATATTTTAGCACGAAATCTGTTATTCTCTTGTGCAGTTATACATGGAGTAGAAAACACACACACACACACACACACACACACACACACATACACACCTTTTCCCGCAGTTATGTCTTTTTTTTTTTTTTTTTTTGCTGGCTTGGTTTATACCCATAAACCATAACTAAAGTGGAATTTATAAGTCCAATCACTACTAGAGTTTGATTGCAAGCAATGACAACAAACTCTGCCTAATTAAACAGAAAAGGAATTTGTGGAAAGAATGCAGGTTAGCTCACAGAATGAAAGGGAAAGCTGAAGAACAGCTGTGGGAAGGGCAGATCCTAGAGTAGTTCCAGAGATCTAGGTGGCAGGAATCAGTGGGCAATGTGCTCAGAAAGCTCATTGGAATGAATCTACTCTCACCATTTTCAGGCAGCATCACTCTACTCAGGATTCAGATTCCTGCAGAGGGAGATCAACTTTAATGACTGGTATTCACAGGCCTTCTGAGGGCAAGGGAGAGACGCCCTGTCCACTGAGGAGGTCAGAGGACCAGGGGTGTGAGGGGACTTAAAGGAATTCAGTTTATTCATTCAACAGTTATTAAGCACCCTTGTGAAGACACTGTCAGGCAATGGAAAGTTGCTATGAAGATGAGTGACACAATCTAGGAGATAGGAGTGAGGAACTAGAAGAAAGAAATGTTTCAGAGAGAGAAACACCACCACATGAAGGCAGAATAATACTAAGAGCAAACAGTGCTTGCTCTTTGCTAGGCATAATTTTAACTGTTTATCATGTATTTTTGAGACAGGGACTGTGATTATTCCTGCCTAACAGTTGAGAAAACAATAAAATGTTGAAGTAACCTGCCCAGGGTAATATAGTAAGAATGTAGCAGATCTGGGATTTGAACCCCGAAAAGTGAGGCTTGAAAATCTAAACTTCTAACTACCATGCTGTACCACCTTTCTGTACATATGTAATAACTGAACAATCCTTCAATAGATATTTAGTAGGGTTGGTATATATTATAGACCAATTTAAGCTACAGAGCTAGTTTAAAAAACTAAATTAGTACCTACAGCTATAAATATTCTTAAAATTACACTATCATTTCCATTGCATAGCCTTTCTCTTTACCCTAGAGCTGAATCTCCCCCAAGTTCAGACATTTTGATAGAATCTTTGGCCAGAAATTAGCATGTGAATAGAACTGGGGAAAATCTGATCTATTTGAGTCTTCTGGGTTAGAAAAAGAAAACTTCTTTTGAAAATTGAAAATTGTGGTTATTTTGTTTGTATGTAAAGAATTCTGGTTCATAATAATTCCTAAGTGAAAAATAAGATCTTTTGAATTTGAAGAAAACCTGAAGGACAATAAATAAATGTACTATTTTAGGATAGTCTGGTCACATTCCCCCCCCCCCCCGATGTAACATTATCATTAAGAGTTATAAAATTTCTTATTCAAATACAGGGCTTTTGTTGTCCTAGTACCACTCATTTTTATAACTATGAATTTATACAAATACATTAACCGAAGATAGTTATGGAACTAATTTTATTTTGTGTTTTGTTGTTTTTAACTGGTAACTGCAAGAATTTGGGACTGGTCATTAAAAATGAACTAACATGGCACATATAAACCTCATAATAGAGCTACACAGCACAAACAAGCTTGAGGACTTATGTACATAGATTTAACTGGTCACTATAGCATTATTTTACATTCAATAATGAGAATCTTACATCCAAAGCTTCAGCTTTTCCTCTGAATTCTTTCTAGACCCTCAAACCTGTAGACATCCTTTTTCCCCCAGAACTTTCTCCCTCTGACAGTCACTCTTTCTTCAATGTATTATTGGTCCTTATCATGCCTTGCCTGCATGTTTGTGTATATATCATTAGTACCTTGTTGGAATATAAAGTCTTCCAGAATGGGGGTGATGATAGAAGGCTGTATCTTCCAGTACAGCCTACCACATGATGGACCTCAGTAAATATATATTAATGAGATATTTGATTCACTAGTTTATACAGTGGTTAACTCAGGCTAAAAAAATATGTGTATCATTTGAGAACATTATTGAAAAAATCTGACAGTCTACATAGAATCAAATTATTGATTTCAAAGTTCCATTTTACATTAACCTGCCTACCCTACACACAAATATATCTCATTAAGTGCATCAGGGAAATTATATTTAAGTCAAATAACTTTTAACTGTGAAAACAATGTTGACACCTATGGGCCATGTCTTCAAATTCTTTTATATGATTTTTTTTCTCAACATTAATACACTCCCAGGAAAAGCTCAGTAAATGCTGTGTGATTTTGCACTATTATCTAATCTATATGACTACAGCTTTGCAAAATGTTTTATTATTGTTCCACAAATATATTCTTTTTTTAAAAAAAGATTTTATTTATTATTTTTAGAGAGAAAGGGCAGGGAGGGAGGAAGAAAGGGAAAGAAACATCAATGTATGGTTGCCTTTCACCTGCCTCCAGCTACAGACCTGGCTGGAGACCTGGCCTGCAACCTGGTTATGTGCCCTGGCTAGGGAATCAGACCAGCAACCTTTGGGTTCGCAGGCTGGCACCTTATCCACTGTGCCAGCAGCCTGGGCCCACAAATATATTCTGATAGACTTCTACATCTCCTTTTTCTTTTTTAAGATTTCACCCATTATTTCCAGAGAGAGGGGAAGGGAGAGAGACAGAGAGGGAGAGAAACAGAAACATCAATGTATGGTTGTCTTTCACTTGCCTCCAGCTACAGACCTGGCTGGAGACCTGGCCTGCAACCTGGTTATGTGCCCTGTCAGGGAATCGGACCAGCAACCTTTGGGTTGGTAGGCCAGCATCTATCCACTGAGCCACTACATCTCTTTTTATTAGACTATTTTATCAAATAATTTGAAGTCAGAAAATAAATCAATTGTCCCCAACTAATATAAGAAAGTAAAAACAGAAATTTTTTTTTCTGATAAGAAACCACTTTCAATATGTTACTAAATTCCACTTCTCTTTCTTTGGAGAATTTCTCCTGGTTTTTAGAGAGTTGTATTAACATGGCTGGTGAACCTTGAAGTTAAGTTTTGACAATTATACAGTGTTTAATAATTTCAAAGTTTCTCTGGCACCTGGAATTAAAATTAAGTAATAGTATTTTTATACTATTTATATATTTCATACCATCCTACTAATAACCTCCCACACTCACCTTTCACAAGTGACAGACATACTGGTCATGATACAGAGTTTTCACCCTCTGGAACTTTATCAAGCTATGAATATATATGACAAACAAGAACTTTGGAGGCAGTATATCTGGTAAATAGACTTCAAATACTTATTTTATGTCACAATTCCCTTGGAAGTTTTGTAATACTATGATAAAACAGAAACTCATACATAGCAAGACAATTGGCTCTTTACATAAAGCAGCTCTGTCTAGCTTCAACCGTTACATTACACCCAACGAAAAAATCCAGAGTGAACACAGAGCGTGTTGTGCCTTGTTTAAAGGAAGAGCCTTACCTTGCAGAAACTGGGCTCAGAGTAAAGCAGCGCCAGCCTTGGGCAAAGGCAGTGATTGTACCAAGCCTCATGGTCAATCAAGGCTCAAGGATTGGAGCTTACTCTTCGACTTAACCATTCTGTTAAGAACAGTAATTAATGTTTCAAAAGCAAAGCCTTTACAGTGTATGACAGTTTGCTGAACTGAAGTCACAAGTTAGTACACAGCTATAAATTAGGCCCCAGCCAAACCAATCAAGGTTGTTGCATGCTAGTATTTTCCAAATTTGTTGACAATTTAAGATTGTCGAAATTTTACTCATATGCTTGGATGGAGTATATAGTAAAGAAATTACCTCACATATACCTTAAACTTACACAATGTTCTATGTGGCAATTATATCTTGGTAAAAAAAAAAAAAAAAGGAAAGAAATTTTTAAAGAAATGACTTCACAAATGATTTTAATTTTGCAAGAAATGATTAAAATTTGTCCCATGGCTAAAACAAAATAAAACAAAACAACAAAAATACCTATACCTTAGGATCTAATAACAATAATAACAAAAGTAAAGAAATTAAAGCATTTCAATCCTAAGAGTAAAAAGAACAATATAAAGTGAACTGTGCATATTATAACAATGTCATATAAAAAAACACCAACATTTTGAATGAGTAAACTGCTTTCTTTTTTAACTACCAAGTTCTTATTTAATGTCAGGGATTATATTCTTGATTCGCACTTCAAATATATTTTGGAAATTTGTTTTTATGGCATAAAAAATTGAAAATAAGAACCATTTTCCCAGCTCTTTCCTTGAAGAAGAGGATATAAATGTAATTTTTAATAGGCAATTTGAATTCTGCTTATTTGTATATCCAGCCCAGACAGGGTTTTAAAACCTCAGACCCACCCTAGCTGGGCAACTCAGTTGTTTGGCGCATTGTCCTGTAAACCAAAATGTTGCACGTTCGATTCCCAGTGAGGGCACAAACCTAGGTTGAGTATTTGATCCCCAGTTGGGGCAAGTACGGGAGGCAACCAATTTTTTTCTTTCTCTCTTCTCCCTCCACTCTAGAATCAATACAACATATCTTTGGGTGTGGAAATAATAGTAATACCCCAGACCCAAGAGCCAACTGCTTCTCCAGGGCCCCCCATTTAGATTTCTCATGGGAATTTTGAGCTCAGCATGTCCCAGCCGAACAACATGTGTCTTCACCCCACGCACAACCACTTGCTTTGTCTCTGAGATAGCTTCTCCAGGTAAATGGTACCACCAGCTGCCTGAGTCAGAAACCTGGGCTGGTTCTGAACTCTTCATCTGCCCTGAAGTCTACTTAGGACCCAAACCTTGCACTTGCCAAATAGCTCTTGCACCCATCGTCCTCCTCCTGCTCCCTTGGTCTGCTTCACTGTCTGGCCTCTGCTTAGCTCTCCTACCTTGTCTCTCACCACTCCTCCCTCCTGTCCTCAGGTCATACTGAACTGTGGTCACTTCCTCCCAAAGTACAGTTCCTTTTTGTATTAAGACTTTGCTCATGCTGCTCCCTTGGCCTGGAACATCTTCCCCCGCTAGTTCACCTAGCCACTGCCCACTCCTTCAGGTCTCACTTGGATATTACTGTTTTCAGGAAGCCTTTCTGGCACCCCACATTCACTTTTATATTTTCTAGCACAGCCTAGCTCCTGGTGGACCCTCAATGAATATTCTCTGAGATAGTTGATCAGATACCACACTGGCTGGTTCAAGCTAAGAAATGTCATTCTCTCTGTACTCCTATACCTCCCTCATTATTGTGCGTTTATTTTAAAAGTCTTTTGACTTGTCTGGATTCCTACTGGATCATTAGCAAGGAACCTCTATTACCTATCAAAGAACCTATTAGGTGCCATAAATGTGAATTAATTAACATCCTGTCCATCAGAATTCATGAGTCTATTTTTTCTTTACATTCTTGCAAAGACTTTCTTTCTTCAATGTGAACCTTTGAGGAAAATTTCTCCTGAATTAATTATCCAGATTTTACTTAGTTTTATGATTTAACCTCATATTTTTCTACCCAGACAAGATGATTCTTAATTTTAATTCAAGCTTCCCTATGGGACTAACAGCTATACTCCATTACATACCTTGAGTGAACCAGCTTTTAGATTTTCAGTTTTTTTGCATAATGCACTTAATTAAGGAACATATCAGATAGCCCAAGGCCCTATACCATTCCTGGAGAACATGCCTTCATGTCACCTCCCCACCTCCAGAGGTGGTGCTCAGACCTGGTCCTTTGCTGCCACTTGGATTTCCTGTTTCTTCCCGACTCCTGGTTTCTTCTACCTGACATCTTGTCATTGGCTTGAACCTGGCACCTTGCCTCTTGGCCCAGCACTGAGATGTACCTGCTGCTTGTGTGGTCCCATTCCCAGCATGCTGAGGTCAGAGCATGCAGCTGCTGTGGTCATAACCTGCAGTGAGTAATGTCACTTAAAAGTTGCTTCCCATCAACTGTCCTACCCATTCCTCAAAGCAGCCAGGTAAGGGAAGGCATTTATCATCTTCAGATCCTTTATTTGTATTGGGGTTGCAAGTTTAATAACATTTTCTTCCTCATAACTTACATACTCTTTCTCTCCCACTGGATAGTGCATGTGTTTTAAATTTACATATTCACTCAGCTTTTGGTGGTTTAGTCAGTCTTTTTAGGGAATGTTGATCTCTTTTCAGAAAATACTAATTATATAGGAGTTTTCTCTTTTTCCATTTACTCAGCTTCAAGACACTATCATGACATCACATGAGGGGAGTAGGGGTGAAGAGAAGGGTGGTGAGAAGGGGCTTTGGAATCAGATGGTGACTTCAGTGGACCCTGTCTGTTCTCTGCAATTCACTGCCTGCTCTGGTTCCTGGAATTGTGTCTGCCAGTCACTCACAGTCCCATTTGCACTGTGGTTCGTGGTGTGGGCACCCACTACGGGGCCATTTGTCTCTTTGCCTCACTCCTGGATCTTGTCAATCCACTAGGCCTTTCTGGATCTTTGCTTTCCCCTCCAGGACACAGGCACTCTGGATCCCCTGCCCACAGCACATAGGCCAGGAGAGCCAGGAGACCAGCATACTCTGGTTTACATAATATCTGTCTCCCAAGTGCCTTTGCAGGCAGAAGCCCTGACAGAGGTAGTGGTCCTTTAATATGCTGGAGAACCCTGAACACGAGGGCTTTTTCTTTGCTTTGTTTATGGAACCCTGGAAGGAGATGAGTGAAGGTCACACACTAAGAGATGCAAAAGAGAAAACTGCATTAATATACATGTAAATATTCTTATTACAGTGTTGATATGGACAAAACATAAACTGTAGCAAAACGACACTGATTTGGACTGAATGGTGAAGTTAGTATGAATTAGTAAAATGTTTAAGTTTTGACTATTACTAAAGAAAAGTAATGTTAAAGTACGTAGAAAAAATAAAATATTAAAGATAAGAAAGGGATAATTATAATTAAACATTAAGATGGACTGGGCCCTAGATATTTCATGTATGTATGTTTAAATGTATAACACATATATGCTGCTATATGTAGACATACATATATGTTACATCTACATGTAGGTATATACATGTTAAGTGCTTTACATGTATGGACCAATTTGTCTTAAAACAATTTTACAGAGGAAGAAACAACACAGAAAGATCGACTTGCCTAGTATCAAACAGGTGGGAAGTTGTTTTGCTAAGTTTGCTTAGTTTTGGAGTTTTAAAGATAAAACTATCTTTAAAAAATAAATTCTATGGAAAAGACCTTTAACAAATAAATTTTAATGTAATTAGCATATTTTGTATAGAAATGGAAATTCTTGAAAATGCTTTATTCCTCTAACATTAGGTTTTTTTAATTCATTGTTTATTTTTATAACAAGTACTTTATAAATTTTACAATGAAAAAATTCAGTGACTGGTTTTATCTAGCTTTTTAGAATGTCTACTTTAGAAGGATTCATTGAATGAATTTTTACTGTATGAGTCCACAGACCTAAACATAATATTTCCTTATGCTGTTTACCATTTTATCTACTCTCTCTAGATAATTTGCAAAATCTCAAAATATTTAGTCAATTCTCTAAAAATTATAGAAACAGTCAAAAGTCATAGACACTTAGCATCATGTAACCAACTAGCCATTTGAACTGATTGAATTCTCGTGGTGCAGAAAATTGCAAACTTTTAGACTCCTGATTTAATAGTAAGGTATGTAGAAAAAATGTGTATGTTAATTACCTGCTTGAAATAAAAGGTTTAATATTCAAGATAAGCAGATATATGAAACTTAAAATCACTTTTGAAAATTAAAACTAGAAAAAAAATCAAAACTGTTTTCACAAGCTGTAAGAGAAATAATTTAAAATTTATGCAGTAGACAAAATGGCAGTAAAAGAATGATTTAAAATATTTTATTAAACTTAGTACCCAGATCTTGGTTTTGAAGACCATTAAAGGTCACTTCTTAGAGAAATGACTGATTCTAGAATGGGGGCAAGGAATATATATGACAAGTCTGGGGTATGGTGTATGCCAGAAAGTGAGAAAGTGCTTCTGACAACACACCCCATGTTCACAGCCATAGGAGCAAATGACAAAGGGACACTGGTGGAACAATTTGAGCAGCCAAATAAAGTAGTATAGGTTTATACTCAAAGTATATAATAAGTGTCCCTGAATAATACTGATATAAATAAATGAATAAGGATGAAGAAACAAATTTACCATGCAGAAGAATTAGAAATAAGGAGAGGGAACATAATTCTTCACTCCATAAATAGGAGCTCCAAATAGAGCTTTTCTTCCAAAGGGGACTGTATGGAAGGAAAGAAAAGAGTGGCTTGATGAAACTTGACAAACACCTCAGCCAGGTGATAAAGGTTAATATCAACAGCGATTGTGGTAAGTATTTTTGAAGTGATCGGATGAAAATGGCAATTTACCTCTCTGGTCTTCCTCCCCAGAGCCCTTATCCCCATTTTAATCGTGAGAAAGATATCAGACAAACCCCAGTTGGGGGACATGCTACAAGATACCTCACCAGTATGCCTGAAAACTGTGAAAGTCCTCAGGGAAGCCTGGAAAACTGTAACAGCCACGAGGAACCTTAGAAGATATGTCAACTAAATGCAATATAAAATCCTGGATGGGATCTTGGAACTCCTCTACACATCACCCACCTACAGGGAAAAAAATCAGGTATGAACTAAGGATATGCATTTAAATAAAATATAGGTATTCATTAATAATAGCGTATCCATATTTGTTTATTAGTTGTAACAAATGTACTATACTAAGTGAAGTTATTAATAATAGAGGAAACTAGGTGTAAACTCTCTGTACTGTCTTTATAGTTTTCTGTAAATCACACTATTCTAAAATAAGATTTTTATTTTTAAACAGAAGCTACATATGGGTGTTATATTGGACAGCACAGTTCTATATCCATTAGTAATATCAGGAACACATAAGACTCAAAAACATATTCAACTCTATCATAGGATGCACTCAGAAAAATCTAAGTTGTAGATAACATGACAAAGCAAATGACCCAATTTCTTCAACAAATACATTACAAGGGGGAAAAGAAGAGAAAGTTGAAGATTAAAATAGATTTAAGAGACATATCAACTAATCACAATGTGTGGGCCTTATTTGAATCCTGATGAAAACAAACTGCAAAAAATACATAACATTATAAAGCAGTTGGAAATTTGAACATATACTGAAGATTTGATGACATAAGAAATTACTGTTAATTTCATTTTGGGTGTGATAATGTTATTCTGGTTATTTTTTAAGTATATTTTATTGATTATGCTGTTATAGTTGTCCCAATTTTTTCCTTTTGCCCCCCTCAGCCCTATTGTGGTTATTTTTAAAATGTTCTGTCTCTCAGAGATACATATTGCAGTATTTAAGTATCATATTACATGATTTTTTACATTTGCTCTAAACCAGTATGGGCTAGGGGAGATTTGGGTGGGGGTATACCAATGAAGCAGGATTGATCATGAGCTAATTGTTGAAGCTGGTTTAGGTGTATGGGGGAGATTCCTTATATTATCCCATATACTCATGTCCATATTTATAATTTTACATAATAAAAAGTTAAAAAATAAAAGCTACAAAGTGAAAATAACTTTCTAATAACCCTTACTGTAGAGTATTCTATTTCTAAATAGTAAAGTGCTTTCCACCTACACATCACCAATTCTCAAAATAGCAGCTTGGAGATAGAAAGTGACATTTAAGCTGTGTCTACAGAAAGCCAGAAACTTACCAGTTGATTTGATTAATTCAGACAAAGAGCTAGTCAGTTTAGAAGACGGGAGAAAAAATCAAACCGCTCCTTTTGCTGAGCTTATGAAATAATACCTTGTATAATGCTGTCCCATAATGTGATTAGTACTTGCTGGTCAATAAATCAGTGAATTTAACATTTGTTCTGGTGCCTTAATGATGATGTAATCTGTCTACAACCAATATAAGAAACTCAAAAACAAAGGTAAAAGGCTAACTCTAGGCAAAACTATGGAGAAGGCAACATTTGTTTTCCAAGTCCTCATGTGCAGTGGGTATCACTATAAAAACATAGCCTAAGGTGATGACAAGAACTACATTGCAAAACTGACAGATTAATTTTGATAAAATTCTACCAAAAGTTATAATAATATATATTTGTACTAAATTGGTGTTTCAATGACTTATATGGATATACTATGTATGTATTTTAAGCCTAATATAAGGACCCTGATGTATAAAACCCTTTAACACGTACAAAGCACTTTCATATTGTAGCATATCATGTTACCTCATTTCGTGAGTCAGACAAAAATAGGTAACATTATCTTTGTTTTTCAGGTAGAGAGCAGGCTCTGGGAGGCCTCCTTGTGTCATCAGTGCCAGAAGCAGAGGAATGGGGCCCGAAACCCAGGTGTTCTGGAACCAAGACCACTGTTCTTTGTTGACACTTAGCTGTCTCTCATGGGGAAGTGCATACTATTGTCTTGTGGCTTCTACTTGGATTATAGTGGAAAGAAAGTTGGCACAAATAAATATCTCCAGTTGAAGGACACAACCTTCCCTTTAGCCAATTACCAGTATTTAAATCTTGTGAGTAAATCAAAACTGTTGAGAGAAAAATATTATATAAAAACTTTGTCAATTAATACAAAGCTCATCATTCAGGTTCATTTTTTGACACTTGGCTTTATTGTTTCACAGTGTCTTTCTCCAGGAGGACTTCTGGTTCTCCTCAGTAGTTTTAGTCCATTTATTTATCATGCCTTCACTGCTGCTTGAATCCATTTTCCAGCAAAGAAAACCTTTTGTAATAGCACATATATAACTGTTTCTCACCTCCAGCCAATGACTTTTTTCCATTCAAACTACTTGAAACATTTTTGCTTTTGTTTTCAATTACACCTTCCACTTAGGATTTCTTCCTGAGTATCCCCTTTAGAACTAGACAGATATTTGTTTTGCATAGGGTTATATCCAGCCAAGAACAAAAATGCAGGTATGCGATCATTGCAACAAGGTTTAAGTGGATTTAAGCAGAATACAGTTTAACAGTTCAAATATGTCTGTGTTTCAAGGACCACGGAAGAACATAACGTTAGAGGCTCTCAGTTTCAGCAATATGAACAAACCACACTGTTAAACACTGTATCAGTAGAAAAGGAATATACTTCCAAAATCATTTCCCTGATCATTGCAAATAGCTTAATCACACTGGAGAATGTGACCCACAGGGTTGCCAAAGTGTACTCTCCCACTTTACCTCATGCAGAATAAGTAAACTAAGAGAATCTGAAATGTCACTTCACAAGCACAAACTGAGGAAGCTGGAAAAGGTAAGCTAGAAGAGATTTCTGGATTGGAAATACTGCCTGGTGGGCCGTGGCAGTACATGTACCTGGGACAGCCAGAAACTTCGGTGAGAGTCAAAAGATGAGGACTTGGTGCTGAGGTTCAGGGAATTCAATGTTTGTGGAACATTCACACCAGGGAGTTTAGAACCCAGCTGTATGTCATCAGTGACTCACCTCCCTGCTTCACCAAGTCTATTAGTTTTTAATTGCTGTATGCAGCAACAAATTGCCACAAACTTAGTGGCTTAAAGCAACACAGATTTATTATCTTGCACTTCTGTAGGTCAAAAGTCCAGTAAAGATCTCACCAGATTAAAAAATCAATGTGTCAGCAGGCTTCGGGAGGCCAACACAACAGGTCCCGTCTCTCTCACAAGCCTCACTGACATCGCCTTCTCTGACTCCAACTGGAAGAGTTTCTGCTTTTAATGATTCAAGTGATTAAATGGTGTTCCATCTGGATATTTCAGAATAACTTCCCCACCTCGAGGTTTGTAACCTTAAGAATATCCACAAAGTCCCTTTTGCCGTGTAATATAACATGTTTACAGGTTTTGGGGATTAGGATATGGATTTCTTGGGAGGCCATTATTCTGCCTACCATGCCAAGGGAAGGGGAGAATGTTTCTGTCCTGCACCTTTCAACTTATTTTCATGCCTTAACCTGCTGACTGGATCTGGGCCTACCACCATACACCCCCCCAGTATAACTCTTCTTATTGTTTAGTTTGAGCTTACCTGGCTAGGGGACCATAATATCTACTGTTGCCCCCGTTGTTCTCAACAACATCTAGTAGTACTGGAAACTTATAAGAAAGTATTTGTTCCCCAGCCAGGGCACATAACAAGGTTGCAAACCAGGTCTCCAGTCAGGTCTGTGGCTGGAGGCAGGTGAAAAGCAACCATACATTGATGTCTCTCTCCCTCTCTGCCTCTCTCCCTTCCCCTCCTTCTAAAAATAATGAAATAAAATCTTTAAAAAAAAAGAAAGAAAGTATTTGTTTATTTAAGGGGTGCTTTATTTATTTTTTAAGATTTTATTTATTATTTTTAGCCAGAGGGGAAAGGAGAGAGGGAGAGAGACGTCAATGTATGGTTGCCTTTCCCCTGCCTCCAACTACAGACCTGGCTGGGGACCTGGCTTGCAACCTGGTCATGTGCCCTGGCTGGGAATTGAACCAGCAACCTTTGGGTTAGCAGGCCAGCACCTTATCCACTGTACCACCAGTCAGTGTGTTCATTTATTTATTTTAAATTACAATTTTTATTGTATTTTTTATCACCATTTATCCCCCTTATACCCTCCTGCACTTCCTCCCAAATTACCTTTTTAAACTAAAAACAATATATACATTCTTAGTAAACAACTGCCATCTCTGCATCAGCTATCTTCTTGGATGGGTACCAAAACTTTTTTCGAAATAAGGATATTCATTACAATAGCATCATGAAGTGATTATAATACATTAAACAATGGTAGTCAAATTGGACTCTTTCAATAAATAAAAATGTGAATCTATGGGTTCCTTCGGATGAGGCTGTCCAGGGAATTCCCCTCCCTTTTAGTATATGACCTAGGTGCCTCAGGAGGACAGAAGATTATCCTATTGTCTTAAATCCAAATGAATAAACAATCACTTACCTGTTAAAAATTATGGTATTTTATTTTTAAAGAGCTCTGCTAATACACATTTTCAGCTAGAGGCTAAATATTTTTACTACAATTTTTTTGATGAATGGAATTATATTTTGCTTACATTATATAAACTTAAGGCAAAACTGAATTTACCTTGAAGATAATTAAGCTTCAAGGTCTCTAACTTTGTTATAGCAGAATTTGATCACATTTTCCTAAGGAAAAATCACAAAAATTGCATATGTTTAATATTTCATAAAATTTAGGTCCACCACTGATTAGAAGTTTTCTGTTTAGATTAAGTATTTATTAATCACAGTATTTTATTTAAAATATGTAATTTGTTTTCTAATTCTTAGGGGTGGTAAACTATTTTATTTGTCCACAGTTTTTCGTTCCTCTCCATCTTTGCCATGTTCTCTTACCCTACTGATTTTGGACTTGCTTTGGCCAATGGAATGTGAACAGATGAGAAGTATGCTACACCCCAGCAGAAAATTACAATGGCCTAGTGTGGTTTGGCTCTGTCCCTCAACTTGTGCTCTCCACTAAGAGTATTGTGTTAACATGCCATTGAGTCAGCTCCAACTCCTGGTGGCTCTGTGAATGAGTGATGTCCACAAATGTTTAGGTCTCTACAGCCCTGCTCAACTCCTGTGGACTCTTGCCTATGACTTCTTTTATGGAGTCAGTCCATCTTCTCTTTGGTCTTCTTCTTTTCCTGCTGCCTTCTATTTTTCCCAGCATTATTGTTTTCTCCAAACAACCCTGACTTTTCATGATGTGTCTAAATTAGGAAGCTTAAGTTTTATCATTTTTACTGCAAGGATTCACTGGATACTGAAGTGTTCCAAAGAATTTCAGAAGAAGGTTAGCCTATGTTCTACGGATAACAAGACAGTAAAGCCTTTGTCTACGTTGATCATGAAAAGCTATGGGTTGCTCCGAGAGACATAGGTGTGCCTCAGCATTTGATTGTCTTGATGCATACATACCCTGTATTAAGAAAAAGAAGCCATCAACAGGACAGAATATGGAAAGACAGAAGGGTTTCCTATAGGCAAAGGTTTTGGACAAGGATTCATTATTTTTTTAATTAAAAAAAATATATATATTTTTATTATTTTCAGAGAGAAGGGCAGGAAGGGAGACAGGGAGAGAAGCATCAGTGTGTGGTTGCCTTTCACCTGCCTCCAGCTGGGGACCTGGCTAGAGACCTGGCTTGTAAACTGGTTCTGTGCCCTGACTGGGAATCGAACCAGCGACCTTTGGGTTCACAGGCCTTGCCACCAGCCAGGGATTAAGGGTTTATTTTTATCCCCTTATTTGTTTAATCTGTATGCAAAACATATCATGAAAAAAAAAAAAAAAAATGGAGCCCTGGCTGGTGGCACAGTGGATAAGGGGCCGGCCTTCGAACCCAAAGGTCGCCGGTTCGATTCCCAGCCAGGGCACATAACCAGGTTGCAAGCCAGGTCTCCAGCCAGGTCCGTAGCTGGAGGCAGGTGAAAGGCAGCCATACATGGATGTCTCTCCCTCTCTGCCTCTCTCCCTTCCTCTCTCTCTCTTTCTGGAAATAATAAATAAAATATTTTTTTTTTTTAACGGGCTCAATTCAGGGGAAGACAGAGTGAAAATTGGTGGAAGAAATAATAATTTAAGATGTCAGTGATACCATCTTACTGTCAGAAAACACCAATGCTTTAAAACTACTTCTGATGAAATTCAAAGAAGAGAGTGCCAAAGCAGGACTGCATTTAAATGCCAAGAAGACAAAAGTCATGACTACAGAAGAAATATACAACTTTAACATAAATAATAAAGACACTGAGAATGTTTAAAATGAGCATTGCATGCCCCCAAATAGTGGCTGCTGCTTCTACCTGGGTCCCTGGAAGATTCATAGAACCCAGCCAAGCTCAGCCCACCCCAGTTGACCTATAGCTTTCAGGTAATGTAAGCAAGAAATAAATGTTTGTAGGCCATGACTGGTGACACAGTGGATAGGCACCAGCCTGCAAACCCAAAGGTTGCTGGTTTGATTCCCCAGCCAGGGCACATAACCAGATTGCAAGCTAGGTCCATAGCTGGAGGCAGGCAAATGATAACCATACATTGATGTCTCTCTCCCTCTGCCTCTCTCCCTACCCCTCTCTCTAAAAATAATAAGTAAAATCTTTTAAAAAATAAAAAATAAATATTTGTAGATGCACTGATATTTGACTTGTAACAAAAACCACAGTGACTGTCCTTCTGCCTACTTTTTTTTATTTAGCCATAAGTTTATCTATCTATCAATCATCTTAATCTATCCATCCCCTTTAGTATTTTCCTGGATTTGCAGTATGTATATTACAGTCTTGGGTGGCTTTAACTAGAATACTTATTGATGGCTGCTGAGTCATTAAGCACATAATCTATCTTCCCTGGAAACTGTCTTTTGTGTATTATTTTCTCTCTTTCTTTCTTTCTTTCTTTAGTAAATTGGTAGGTATACACAAGGAATCACTGGGAATTTCAGATTCCAAGCCTGTACTGTATGCTCACCATTTTCAGAAAATGCAAAATCCATCTTTGTTTTCTTGAAGTTATTTTATAAAATATGTGGATATTTTTTTTATTATGCCCCTATAGAATTAGTGCAAATTTCCCCTACTTGTTCATCTGGAAACCCATTATGTGAAGCGACTCTTAAGTCCCTTGATGGTCACTATTTACATTTTAAAGCATGCAGATCCTCTCTAATGTAACCATATTAATGTCATTTCAATTTTTGGATTTCCAGTAAATGTCCCCAGTCAGTGATAAGATGTTACTTGTGTGTGTGATTTCATTAAATATATTATTTCCTTAAGTGCACAAGATTATCAAAAAATCTATCCCTTCCCTAAAAGGTGCTGTGATTCTAAACTATCAACATTTTAACTAGGTGAGATTCAGCTCTCTTGAGACACAGTAATATGTATCTGTTGAAAATTCTTCCTTGGTGGAAAGATGAACTAGCTTTGAAAAGCAGCATGATATCCTCTTTATTTCATAATTGCTTTGATGGGCCTAAATGTGCACCCCTGGCCCTGTTTCAAACCACTCCTAAATCTCAATTTAAAAAAATCTTTATTAAAAAAATATTTTTAGAAGTAACCAATTACAATCATGTAAAATATTAATGCTATTTAATTCATCTTAAAGTTAAACAAAGAAAGAATAAAACAAAAAGTAAATATTCAGTAAATTGGGTTATAAATGATCCAAGATGTGGAGTGCTAGAATATTTTTATACCTTGTGTGTATGAGAGAATTCATTCAAATGTACCTTTACTCTAAAATAAAAATATCTAAATATGCCATAAATTATAGTAGGTACTCAATAAATGTTGAGAAAATAAATTAGACTAAGCTAAAGAAATGTGTCTTTATTTCAGGGACTAAGAAAATGGAAAAATGCACTTTTGGAACATTGCATGATTATCTAAAATTAAATTAGGTTGATACCTACTTAGAATTGATTGGGAAAGGAACACATTTAATTGCTTGACTATCTTTACTTATAGGAGACCGAATGCTCCCTTAGCAAAAAGAATTTTTACTTCTTCTAGGTTGAAACAGCAGGGTATACAAGATCACTTGTAAATACCGTTGACTAAGCTGACTTACATTAGTGAGGACAATACCAGGTAACTGCCCAGGCACAGAGCAGATCTGAGCAATACTAAATCCAGGTGTCTGGGAGCTTAGAGGTGAATCTTAGCTTTGGAATGCACTGGGACATTTTAGCCAAGTACTTACTTTCTCTAACTTTCCATTTCTTCACTGTAAACAAGAAATAATGATGTCCCTGTCACAAGATTGATGTAAAATTTGACTATTTTGGAAGTGAAGTGTAGTGGGCCAAACAGTACACCCCAAATATATGCATGTCCTAATCCTGGGAACTGTGAATGTTACCTTATTTAGAGAAAGGATCTTTGACTATATAACTAAGTTAAGAATCTTGAGATGAGATCATCCTGGTTTGGCCAACTTGGCCCAAATTCAGTGAGAAGTGTCCTTTAAAAGTGAAGCAGAGACATTAGACAGACAGAAGAGAAGGTCATCAAAGGCAGAGATCGGAGGGAAGTAGCCACATTCAAGGAGTGCCTGCAGCCATCAGAAGCTGAAAGAGGCAGGGAATGCTCCAGCCTTTGGAGGGCATATCTCCCAGTTTGCAGTAACTCATTACAGCAGCCATAGGAAACTAATACATAACGTTTTGTGTATAAAACAAGTTGTTAATAAATATAAATGTTCTCCTTTTATTCACAGCCCATTATTATCAGAGTGTACAATTTTAAAAGGTCTTCAGCCTTTCAATGGTCCGTATTTAGGGACTTCAAAGTTATTCACTCACTGAATGTCTACATTTCTATGGTCCTTAAAGTTTAAAGGAACAGAATACAGAGTAGCCCTTGAGGCTAGATACATTAAAAGAAAACTAACCCATTGTGTGTCAGTGACAGGTACATTGACTTTAGAGGCTGAAAAACTATTTTAGAGAATGGTCTCAAAGCATGCAGTGTCTCCGGTATTTCTCACCCTGCTCACTAAATGCCAGGTACTCTTCCCAATCACTGGGACAACCCCATATCTCCTGCCTTGCCGGTTGTCCCCCAGCTGTGATATTAGCTTCATTTAAACCACAACTGTACACTCTAAGACCAATCTATTTCAGGCCCTTTGGGCTTGTCCTATATATCTTCAGAAAATGACTCTCAGTCTCACCGTCTGTCCTTAAAAACTTGTCTAAAACAGGCCACATGATCGCTTCCACTTAGTACATCTTAGAGGAGGCTCCCCACCCCCATCCTGGCCCCTCAAAATGCACCCTTCAGCATTGGCTGTTGAGCATCCCAAAAAGAAGGGACAGAATTTGAATTTAAAAGTTAACAAAAGAGCCTCAATGTTATAAAAAATAAAATTCATTTACAGGGTGGGGGAAAAGTGGGTTGACAGCTGTGAATATGCAAAACAGTTTATTCTTGCGTTATTATTTACTAATTAGTACATTATTTCCATACGAACAACTGTAAAGCCACTCTTGCCCTACCCTGAATTTGGATATTTAAAGCTACATATAATGAGTATTTAATACCATCTAAAAATGTAAGATATAGTGTGAATTTTCAGAAGACAATATATCCCAAATGTATGTTCAATCGATCAATCTATATACATTTTTTTTTTTTTTTTAAGATTTCACCATTTTCAGAGAGAGGGGAAAGGAGAGAGGGAGAGAGGCAGAGAGGGAGAGAGACATCAATGTATGGTTGCCTTTCACCTGCCTCCAAGGACCTGGCTGGAGACCTGGCTGGAAATCAAACTAGTGAGTTATGGGTTCGCAGGCCGGTGCCTTATCCACTGAGCCACCAGCCAGGGCTCAATCAGTATTTTTTTTTAATTATGCATTTTCAAATTAAGAAAAATGTATCAAAACCTTAATATTTATAATCTTTAATTTAGTGAGGCCAGTTCCAGGAATCTATCATATATAAAATAAAAGTCTTGAGAGGAAAGAAAATGGTGGCCAAGTAGCTGGAAGCTGAGCCTACTGAGCCTACCCCAGCTGGGATAATTGGCTGATCTTCTGAAAACTAACGTGGTCATTCAACTGACTCTTAATAATATGAAATTTGGAAGCCAAGGACTACAGAAGTTGCTTCAAACAGGTGGCAAGGAAATTTTATAGTTTGAAGGGAAAGTACCCTGGTGCATGTGGCCACGGACACCCTAGTCAGAGGTCACTGCTCTGTGGCTACCCACTGTCCCAGGACAAAGGATCAGCAGACCTGGGCCAGGAGTGACTTGGATGCACAAAGTTGGGGAGATCCAGGCTACACACACACACACACATACACACAGTGAGGAGAACACCCATAGCTACAGCGGCAAACACCAACCAGGAGAGTGCCAGAGGGAGAGAGGAGTTCTTTCCACACGTGGGTGGGGCAGAGACAGGCCAAGGCCGGCTGTGACTGTGACTGTGAGAGACTTCTTTTTTTTTTAAGATTTTATTTATTATTTTCAGAGAGAAAGGCAGGGTGGGAGGAAGAAAGGGAGAGAAACATCTTGTATGATTGTCTTCCACCTGCCTCCAGCTACAGACCTGGCTGGAGACCTGGCTTGCAACCTGGTTATGTGCCCTGACTGGGAGTCAAACCAGCAACCTTTGGGTTCACAGGCTGGCACCTATCCACTGAGCCACCAGCCAGGGCATATGAGAGGCTTTTGGCTTTTTGGAGAAATGGTGTGGGGAGGAAAGCCAAGGGGACTTGCTGCAGTACGAGTGCCCCAAGAGACTTGTTAAAAGGGGAGCTGGGCATGCTGGGCATGCTGGGCAGGGCCCCCATGTGCATCTGCTCTGCCAGCAAGGGGAAAGGATTGATGATGCACTGAGTGCACCTAGGCAGAGAGATCAGTAAAGTGCACAGCAAGGGGATTTTTTGGCCCCAGCCTGGTGCAGCTAGCAGGCCAGAAGCTGGGCAGAGTGGAGAGTTTCAGGACTGTGCTGTGAGGGCAGTGGGCTGGGAACTGGCTGGGCGAGAGCTAAGCACCTAAGATTATTTAGGGCTAAATAGAGCCACTTTCTCCATAGGAGATTGAACCGTCCAGGAAGGGAAGGGCACACCCAGCCCCCACCTCCCTCAGGATCTTGATCTAGAAAGACTCAAAAACTCCTTGAAGGGTGCATATCTGTAAGAGAAAGAGATATGCCTAAAGGGACCATTTTGAACTTCTCTCAGGGAGACAAAACACACTTGTTTCTAGAGCCTTATTTCACTGAGGCCAGCAAATTGGCACAGCAGGGGGGACTCAGGACCCCACCCAGCCTTGGCTCACACACACAGCTGCCATCAGCACCAAGCAAGAAAGAGTTGGCCCTCTAACACAAATTCATCAGAAACTGTACATTATCGGAAATAAGCTGGGACAGACCAAGACAGGTGGTACAGAGGCAGGGGGACACACCCACAACTTTTCCAGAAGACTGATCAGTGCCTCCCAGGGGCCCCACCCTCCTGATCACAACAGAAGCCCCTCTAGAGGCAGGTTAAAGTGATACAGGTGGTGATGCCAGAAGTTGGATGACCCACCCTGGGACCTTGAGCTGACAGAACAGCTCAATCCAGGCAGATCCAGAAAGAGAAGACAGAAGGCAAACACCAAACTGAGACAAATTCCACCTCATTCCTCTTCAGAATTTGCATTATTATTTTCTTTCAAATAATCTTTTAAGACTTCTTCTTTTGTGTCAGTTCTATTCCAACTCATGTACAATTCTTTGTCCTTTATTTCTTATTACTTTTATTTAGATTTTTGTATTATTTTTTATTTTAATTTCAAATCTAACATCGTACCCTTCCCTAGTATTACTCCATTTTGCCTTCTTCCTGCACGTTCTTACCTTTGTAAATCTTACTTCCCCCTACTCAACGCCTTGCTGCTATTCCTTACTCTTTCTGTTTCCCCTCCTTCTATCCCCTCAAAATTGTTCTTTTTTCCTTTAGTCAGCTCTCATTCTTTTTTCCCTTCTTACAATATTCTTATTTTCTTTCCACCTTTATAAATTGTGGCTTGTTTGGCATGGATGTTAAAGTTATTACTGTTCTTCTTCGACTATATTCCTATTTGTTTACTTCTTTTTTTTTTTTTTTTTTAATTTCAAATCTCATAGGCTGCACTCCCCCTGTGTTACTCTGTTTCACTTTCCTTTTGCCCTTGCTTATTTGAGTTTGGAATTTTATTTTTTCATTTCTCTGCCTGAATTCTAGTCCCTACTAGTCTCATTATTTCTCCTCCCTCTATCCTATCCAAATCATTTTTCCTTACTATAGACATCTCATATTCTCTTTTCCCTTTTATGTAATATTCTTATTCTCTTTCCACCTTTATTAATCTTTACTCAGCTGTCATTGTTACTGACCCTGGTGTGGTTTTTCTGCAATTTTTTTCCCTTTGGTTCACTACTTTAAAATTTTAATTTCAAACATCATACTATATTCTTCCCTTTTTTACTCTATTTTGTCATTGCCCTTCACTGTTTTACTTACATTTTAGATTCTATTTTCCCTTTCTTCACCTTTTTCTATTCCCCATTCTTCTTATTTCTCCTCCCTCTTCCTGCTCAGTCGTTTTTCTCTCCTTTAGTCGTCTCATGTTCCCTTGTTCCTATCTTATAATATCTTAATTTCTCTCCTCCTTTATTAATCTTTGCTCAAATGCTGTTGATATTGCAGATGTGGTAAGGGGATATTTTTGCTGGTGTGGGTTTGGTTTTCTGGACAGTATTGCTTTTTTAACCCGCACCTGTACAATAGCATACAAGACATAGCGGGGATTGTAACTCCCTGTCAGCTAGCTGGAGGGGGAGAACCAAACAAAAAATGAGCCCTCAATAATCAAAACACAAGTACAATAAGAGAGCCCACACAAACTGCCAAAAAAAAAAAAGGCATCCCTAGAGATCCAGATCAGGAGATCAAAAAGATTGTACCACTCAGTCCCACAGACAGGCACACAAAGGTTAGGCAGGCAAAGCAGAACAACCTGAGATGCAGAAACAAACACAAAAAGTGACCTAAAATTGGGAGACAAAGAAATAACCCCCAATTGAAAGGAAAGGAAGAATCCCCAGAAAAAGAGCTAAATGAAATTGAGGAAAGATAATTATCAAACATTGAATTCAAAATTATGGTTGTAAGGATGCTTAAGGAACTCAGTGAGAACTACAAAACTTTATGGGAGCTACAAGGAACATAGTGGGAACTACAGAAGCATGAAAAAGAACATAAAGCTGAATAAAAACCAGAAAGAAATTAATAATACAATAACTGAAATGAAAAATACACTAGAAGGAATTAAAAGCAGGCTAGATGAAGCAGAGGACTGAATCAGTGACCTGAAAGACAAGGTAGAAAGAAATACCCAGTCAAGCAACAAAATGAAAAAGCCCACGTTTCTATGGTCAATTAGTATTTGACAAAGGGAGCATGAGCATACAATGGAGTAAAAATAACCTCTTCAATAAATGTTGGGGGAACTGGACTGGTACATTGAAAAAAAAGAAAGAAAGAAACTAGACCACCAACTTATAACATACACCTGCATAAACTCAAAATGGATGAAAGGCTTAAATGTAAGTAATGGCACCATAGAAAGCCTAGAGGAAAACATAGGCAGGAAAATTTCAGATATCCCATGTAGCAATATATTTTCTGATATATCTCCTAAGGCAAGGGAAATAAAGGGAAAAATAAACAAATGAGACTACATTGGACTAAAATGATTCTGCATGGGTAAAGAAACCATCATCGAAATGAAAAGGGAACTGACTGTATAGGAGAACATATTTGCCAATGACATATTAGACAAGGGTTTAAGCTCCAACATATATAAAAAAACTCATACAACTCAACACCAGGAAGACAATGGTCCAATTAAAAAATAGGCAAAGGCCCTGGCTGGTGGCTCAGTGGATAAGGCACCGGCCTGTGAACCAAAAGGTTTCTGGTTCGATTCCCAGCCAGGGCAGCATAACCAGGTTGCAAGCCAGGTCTCTAGCCAGGTCTGTAGCTGGAGGCAGGTGAAAGGCAACCATACACTGATGTCACTCTGCCTCTGTCCTTTCCCCTCTCTCTGGAAATAATGAATAAAATAAAATCTTTGGGGGAAAAAAATGGGCAAAGGACCTGAATAGACATTTCTCTAAGGAGGACGTACAAGTGGCCCAAAGACATATGAAAGAATGCTCTCCATTAGAGAGATGCAAATTAAAACCACAATGAGATATCACCTCACAACTGTCAGAATGGCTATCGTTAATAAATCAACAAACAATCGCTGGCGAGGTTACAGAGAAAAGGGAATCCTAGTACTCTGTTGGTGGGAATGCAGACTGGTGCAGCCATTGTGGAAAACAGTATATAATTTCCTTCAAAAACTGAAAAGGGAACTGTCCTTTGACCCAATGATTCTCTCCCAGGAATATACCCTAAGAATCTTGAATCTCCAATTCTAAAGAACTTATGCATCCCTATGTTCATAACAGTGCTTACGCACTCCTATGTTCATAACATAGCCAAGTGTTGGAAACAGTCTAAGTGCCGTTTAGTAAATGAGTGGATCAAAAAAGTATGGAAAATGTACACAGCAGAAAGAAAGAAGGAACTTCTACTTCTTGCGACAACATGGATGTAACTGGATAATATTATGCCAGTCAGTGAAAGATAAATACCATGTGATCTCATCTATAAGAGGAACTTAATGAATGAAATAAACTAATGAACAAAATAGAATCACAAATCTATTTGTGATTTTAGTTACCAAGGTAACTAAACTTACCTTGGTAAATACATTTCAAATATATAGATATATCAAATGATTATATTATATTATATCAAGCACACTGAAAAAAATTTACTTTTTAAAAAACTGTTTATTGTGTCAAAATCAGAAAAGAAGTAATTAGAATCATCTTTGTTTGCAGATGAACTGATCTATGTAGAACAGACTGACAGTGACCAGAGGGGAGGGGAGAGGGGAATAATGGTGGAAGGAAGAGGAAAGGACTGGTCAAAAAAACATGTATGAATGATTCATGGACATGGACAACAATGTGGGAATTGACTGCAGGATCAGGGTTTGGGATGGGCAGACGAGGGCAAAAGGAGGAAAAATAGTGACAACTGAATAGAATAACAATTAAAATGATGAAAAAATTAAAAATATATAATAAGCCAGTCATAGAAAGATAAATACCATATGATTTCACTTATATGTGAAACCTAATGAACAAATTGAACTAATAAGCAAAATAGAGACAGACAGACTCAAAGATAAAGAGCAGACTGACTCCTCTGCATGGGGTCACTGAGGGCAACAGTTAGGGGGTAGAGGGGTCAAGCAAAAAGTCAAAGGACTCATGGACATGGACAACAGTGTGATGATTGTAACAGGGAGGAGCATGAGTGGAGATGGATGAGGGATAAGGAGGATAAATCGTCATGGCAAAAAATCAATAAAAAATAAATTTAACAAATGGGACCGTGACCCTAAGTTTTCTCTTTCCAGTGGGCGCCAAACCATGGGCATCTCTCAGGACAACTGGCCCAAGTGCTGCAAGACCAGGGGCAAGAGGAAGCCCTACCACAAGAAGCAAAAATATGAACTGGGATGCCCTGCTGCCAACACTAAGATTGGCCCCCACCACATACACACAGTTTGAGTCCCGGGAGGCAACAAGAAGTACCAACCCTTGAGGCTGGATCTGGGCAGCTTCTCCTGGGGCTTAGAGTGTTGTATGCACAAAACAAGGATTATTGATGTTGTTTACAATGCATCCAACAAGGAACTGGTCTGTACCAAGACCCTAGTAAAGAACTGCATTGTGCTCATTGACAGCACACCCTATAGACAGTGGTAGAGTCCCACTATGCACTGCCCCTGGGCTGCAAGAAAAGGGCCAAGTTGACTCCTGAAGAGGAAGAGATTTTAAACAAAAAGCGATAAAAAAAAATTTCAGAAGAAATACAATGAAAGGAAAAAGAATGCCAGAATCAGCAGTCTTCTTGAGGAACAGTTCCAGCAGGGAAAGCTTCTTGCATGCATCGCTTCAAGACCGGGCCAGTGTGGCGGAGCACATGGCTATGTGCTAGAGGGCAAGGAGCTGGAGTTCTAGCTGAGGAAAATTAATGCCCGAAAGGCAAATAAATCCTCTTCCCCCTTCTTGAAAGGTCATGTTAAAAAAAATAATAATAATAAAATCGAAAGACTCCTGTAGTAAAGGTGTTTGTTCTCTGGTTAAATAAATAAATAAATAAATTTTAAAAAAAGAAAAAGAAAACAACATCTTAAATGTGACCAAGGAAAATACACAAACATGCTTTGGAATATTGTTCATCATAGTACAAATTTAAAACAACCTGAATGTTCAGTAATAGAGGAATGAGAAAGGGTCTTGTAAATTATGGCACATCTAAATGATGAGCTCATAAACAATTATTAAAAACCATGCTTACAAATATCAATGAGTTAGGCAATACTCTTGATAGTAAAACTTGGTATATGAAATTTGTTCTAGGTAGAAAAAGTGAATAGATATTTTTACAAAGAAGACATATAATGGACAACGGGTTCATGTAAAGATCTTTATCATCATTAGCCATCAGGGAGTTGCAAATCAAAACCACAAGTAGATACCTCTTCACCTCTGTTAGAAGGCTATCGCCAAAAAGACAAGAGATGACAAGTGTTGGTGAGATGTGAATAAAAGAGAACACTTGTCCACTATTGGTGGGAATGTAAATTGGTATAGCTACTATGGAAAACATTGTGAAAGTTCCTCAGCAAGTTAAAAATAAAACTAACATATTACCTGAGAAATCCACTTCTAGGTATCTGTCCAAAGGAAGTAAAAATCACCATGTTGAGAAAAAAACTGCATGTACACATTCATTTCAGCATTATTTACAACATCCAATACATGAAAACAATCTGAGTATCCATTAATGGATGAATGGATTAAAAATGTGGGGTATATATATTATATGTGTTTGTGTGTGTGTTTGAAATGAACTATTATTCAGCCATATAAAAGAAGAAAACCCTTCCTTTTGAGACAGCATGGATGAGTCTTAAAGGCATTATGTTAAGTGAAATAAGTCAGACAGTGAAAAATAAATACTGTATGATCTCACTTTTATGTGGAATCTCAGAAAACCAAATTTGTTGATAAAGAGGACTGATTGGTAGTTGCCAAAGGCAGAGGATGGGATGGAGAAAATGGGGCTGTGAAAAGGTAAAAACTTCAAGTTATAAGTTATAGATAAGTTTTGGATGCTATAATGTACCACATGGTGGCTATAGTTAACAATACTGCATTGTACATTTAAAAGTTGCTAAGAGAGTACATTTTCAAAGTTCTCATCTCAAGATAAAATTCTAAGTATGTAAAGCTATGGGTTTAACTAAACTTACCTTGGTAAATACATTTCAAATATATAGATATATCAAATGATTATATTATATTATATCAAGCACACTGAAAAAATTTACTTTTTAAAAAATTGTTTATTTTGTCAAAATCAGAAAAGAAGTAATTAAAATCATCTTTGTTTGCAGATGAACTGATCTATGTAGAAGACTTTAAAAATTAAAAATAATTGCTAAAACTAATAAAAATTTCAGGAAAGTTTCAATATACAAAAGTCAATGTATAAAAATTAGTTTTGTTTCTAATACTTAACAATCTGAAAAGAAATTTAAAAAGTAATTACAAATACAACAACACCAAAAAGAATATAATACTCAGGAACACACCAAACCAAGGAGATGAAAGACATATACACTGAAAACTATAAAATACTGCTGAAAGTAATTAAAGAAGATGAAAATAAACAGAAAGACATCTTGTGTTAATGGATTGAAAGACTATATTATCAAGATGTAAATACTAAGCCCTGGCTGGTGGCTCAGAGGATAGGTGCCAGCCTGCGAACCCAAAGGACGCTGGTTTGATTCCTAGCCAGGGCACATAACCAGGTTGCAAGCCAGGTCTCCAGCCAGGTCTGTAGCTGGAGGCAGGTGAAAGGCAACCATACATTGATGTTTCCCCCCTCTCTGCCTCTCTCCCTTCCCCTATCTCTAGAAATAATAAATAAAATCCTTTAAAAAATAAAATTGAAATTAAATAAAATTTTCACCTAGCAATTGACAAAGCAAAATCAGGTATAGATGGCACAATGTAAGTCTGCTTGACAGCACCAATCACAACTCTTAAAACAACTTTTGTAACTCTTCTGGCAGTGCCCCTCTTTCGGTCTCATTAAACGCTCTCTCTGCCTTGGAACACAGTTGGATTTCTACCCAAATTTGCAGCTTCAGAATTGCAATTCATAAAGACCCTAAATAAAACTTCTTTTTACTTTGCAAAAAAAAAAAAAAAAAAAAAAAGATGTCAATACTACTAAAGTGATGTGTAAATTTAATGCAATCCCCACCAAAATCCCAATGGAATTTTTTCAGAAATAGAAAAAATTTTCATCCTAAAATTGCTGTGGAATCTCAAAGGGCTCCAAATAGGCAGAATAATCTTCAAAAAGAAGACCATAGAAATATCACACTCTGTGATTTCAAGACACATTACAAAGTCATAGTTATCAAAAAGAGTGCAATATTGGCATGAAGCCAAACATGTAGACCAGTGGAATATAGTAGAGAGTCCAGAAATAAACCTTTGTGTACATGGTCAAATAAATGATCTTTGATAAGGATGGCAAGACTATTCAATGGGAAAAGGGTAGTCTCTTTTACAAATAGTTTTGGGAAAACTTAATATTCACATGCAAAAGAATGAAGTTAAATCCTTATCTCATATACCATATACGAAATTAACTCAAGATAAATTAAACATTTTGAGTTTAGAAAGAAAAAAAAAACATAGGAAAAAAGCTTCACAACATAGGGTTTTGTTTTAATTTCTTGGTTTTATCACCAAAAACATAAGCAATACAAGAAAAAAATAGCAAATGAGACTACATCAAACTTACAAACATTTTTGCATCCAAGAACACATTAACAGAATGAAAAATCAACCTATGAAATGGTACAAATTATTTATAAATCACATATCTGATAAGGGGTTAATATCCAGAATATGTAAAGCACTCCTTACACTTCAACAACATAAAAACAAAAATGGGCAAAAGACTTATATATAATTTCTTTAAAAATGGCACACATTTAAAAATGGCCAACAGGCCTATAAAAAGCTCCTCAACATTACTAATTGTTAAATACAAAGCAAAATCACAAAGAGATATCACCTCACATCCATCAGGATGACTATTATCAAAATAAACCCAAAATAACAAGCAATGGTGAGGAGGTGAGGCAATTAGAACCCTTGGGAACTGCTGGGTAGGTTGTATAATGGTGCAACCAGGATGGAAAACAGTACAGCAGTTCCTCAAAAATTAAAAATAGAACTAGCATATGATCCAGCAATCCCACTTCTGTCTATATTTCTAAAAGAATTGAAAACTGAGTCTCAAAGAGATACTTGCACATCCATGTTCACAATAGCCGAATGTTCATCACTGAATGAATGGACAAACAAAATGTGATGTATATATACAAGGAAATATATTCAGCTTTAAAAAGGAAGTAAGTTCTGTAACATACTACAGCATGGATGAAACTTGAGGATGTTATACTAAGTGAAATAAGTCAGTCACAAAAAAGACAAATACTGTTATGATGCCATTCATTATATAAGGCATCTAAAGTAGCCAAATTCATAGAAACAGAAAGTAAAATGATAATTACCTGGCGATCGGGGAGAGGAGGAAATAGGAGTTGATATTAATAAAAATGGAGTTTCAGTTTTGCAAGATTACAATGTGAATATACTTCATAATACTGAAGTGTACACTTAAGATCGTTATGATGGGAAAATTATTTATTTTGCAAAGCCTTTAAAGTGGTTTATAGAAATGTATACAATAAAACATGATTAAATACAAAAATTAGAACATGAAACGTAGGACATAAGAAATCTGAATAGAGAAACATAAAATTAAGCTAGGAGTGAGTCTTTTCCAGGACATGGATGCTTAATGCTTTGTGCTTTTGACCTTAGGCTTTTCAGTAGCTATTGCCAACAAGGAAACTGGTTACAGAATTCTATAGTCTGCAGAAATGAATTTACAGTATGATATCAACTGGGTATAAAAATATGTGGATATATTATGTATTAGAAATATGCCAAAATATTAACAAAGTTTATGACTAAGTGGTAATTACATTTTTTTCTTTTTACTTTCTGAATTTTTCACAATTGACTTACACTTCATAATTAGGAGAATGCTTTTGTGCTTTTGGATGACTCGGGTAAAAATTAGTTGAATGCCATAGAGGCAAAAGGGAAAAAGCATCATGTGTGCAGCTAAGTGCCTGGTGAAACTGGCTGCAAAGGGAAAACTACTAAGGAGGAGGACTGGCCTTTGTGTGGCTGATGCACCACAAGCCTTATTCTCTGGATGGAATTGAAGATGCGTGAAGCCCAGATCCTACATGGGAGAAACAAACAGCCTCTCCTGGGCCACAGTTTTATCTTACAGCTTCCAGCCATGAGTAAGAAAACCTAGTGCAAGTGGAGAGAGAGTGCTGAGGTTCTAGCATTTTCTCCTGAAAGATAACATAGTTATTGTTTGCTTTTGTTGTTGTTTAGCCAGAACCCAACTTACTCCCAGGCGGTGAGATTCCATTAATTCAGGCAAATTGGGGGTAAAGTAAAATGAAAAATTATGGAGCTCCATTTATGACTTTGAAAAACTCTAACAGCTTACAGAAATACAATACAATTTATATACCATAAAAGTCACCCGTTTAAGTGTACAATTCAACGGTTTTTAGTGTATGTGCAGAGTTGTGCAGCAATCACCATAATCTGATTATCATCACTCCAAAAAAGAAATTTCCTATCTGTTAATAGTAACTCTTTTTTCTCTATCTCAGCCCTGAGTAACCACTAATCTTCTTGTCTCCACAGATTTGTGTCTGATAGACATTTCATATATTTGAAATCATCCATTGTATGGTCTTTTGTGTCTGGCGTCTTTCACCAAACATAATAGTTTTTGAGCTTCAACCATAGTGTGGTATGTGTAAGCATTTCATTCTTTCTATGGCTGAATAATATACATCATTGTATGGCTATACCATATTTTATTTATCCATTCATTAGTTGATGGACATTTGGGTTGTTTACATTAGGGGGCTAGATTCCTAAACTGCTAAGAATAGACTCCTGGAGCTTATTTCTTAAAAGTGTTCCTTATGGCCCTGGCTGGTGGCTCAGTGAATAGGCGCCAGCCTGCGAACCCAAAGGTCACTGGTTCAATTCCCAGCCAGGGAACATAACCAGGTTGCAAGCCAGGTCCCCATCTGGAGGCAGATGAAAGGCCATACATTGATGTTTCTCTCCCTCTCTGCCTCTCTCTCTTTCCCCCTCTCTGAAAATATTAAATAAATCTTTTTTAAAACAGTGTTTCTTATTAAAGTCTTATTGGGTGATTAACCCATTTATATTAATCAAAGACATTAAGTATTCAGAGTGTCCAAATAGCATGATATAATCAATTATCAATCAGTTATCCTCTGAGATAATTATACGAAGCTGAGGTGATCTCAGTCCAAAAAAAAACCCCAAAACTTGACATTTTAGTTAGTTCATTCAGCTTTAAGTTAAATGTCCTGTTTCTATAAGGTTTTCTGATATGATGAAAATAACACGTAGACCCCCATGATTACCTCGGAGGCCATTAAGGGGCCTCAAGATAAGACCTGAGATTGAGAGTCCCTGTTTCAAATTACAGAAGAGTGTAAAGGCCCTTGGCTTTATTGTTTTTAATGACATACAGTAACAAAGACTAATTTCCAAAACATTGACATAAAAGATCTCCAGGGGATTTGGTTTAATGAACAGCTAAAAGTGATGTACAATGAACATATTTGCTATTATATGTAAATAATGCTCTTAAAAATCTTTAGAGGTTTCTTCTTAGGGAAGTGAAATCTGCTTTAGCGTCTTCATGTTTTCAGTGCACAGAAGGGAACCCTCACCAGTGCCATCTGTTCCAGTGATCACCATGGTCCCCACCAAAGTCAGCACAAGACCTCTCTCTCCTTGCTATCTTTCCTGCTTGATTCCACCCTAGGGGAAGAGGGCTGGCTCAGTGATCTGATTTCAGTGAATGGAAGAAGCCACTGTTTTCTAGGGATGGAACTATCGATGGAGTTTAAAGTTCCAGCAACTTCAGGCAGAGTCCCTTCTCTCTGTCTCCATTTAGCTCTTCTCTTTGCCAGGACTGTATCCAGCTTCGCTGCCCTGGTCTGAAAAGCAGAAACAAAGCAAAGGCAACTCTTGAATGAATTTTTATAAAAGAGTCTGATGTTCATGAGAAGGTAGATAAAAAGCCATGAAATTGAGGCAACCTAGAGAGTAATGCCTTTTTTATACTCCCTTACAAATCCACGATTTGTAGAAGGTCTTGGTCAGCCATATTAGTCAACCTAACTGCTGTACCAAATAAACCCAGACCTTGACAGCTTAACTCAAGAAAAATGTATTGCTTGCTCACATCACATCCAATGTGGTTGGCAGTCATTCAGGAGGAGCTCAGGCTCCTTCTATCTTGTGACACCACCAATGTCAACACATAGCATAACCATCAAGAAGGGGTGGCCAGGCCTCCAAGTACTGTGTATCACCACTTCCCAACTTCTATTGGCCAGACTCACTGCAAAGGGGCACAAGAGGAAAGTAAAATGGGCTTGGTGAACACTTAGCATGGTCTCTGCCTCACCAGCTCTGGGCTAGGGAATGAAAGACATTTATATTGTTCTCTGTAGGTCTGATTCCATTCTCTCTGGAAGAGGCGCCCCACATTTTAGTAGTAAATTCTGAGATCTGGGTCTGAAGTTAGTGATTAATAGGGATTTATCTGGGGTTGGGTCCCTGGATATTCCTGGTTCTCCAAGCTGAAACACCATCTCAGTAGCATCTGATAGTACCTGATTCAATAGCCAGAGATTCTAAATTAATAAAATTCAAGAGCTTTGTTGGCTCTCTCTGCCCGTATTATAAAGGTATTATTTAGGAAGAATCCAATAGTGTACTATGGCTTTGGGTCTTTCATGATTTACCTTGTTGAAATTTTTTATCATTGAAAAAATTTCACCTTTGGTGAACAATGATGCTGCTGGGGTTTTCATTTAGCCTATGTGGACAAAGGACATAACGTGGCTGTAGAGAGGCAGTAAGTCCAGTGGTAAAGAGCATAAATTTTAGAGTAGACCACTTTGATGTGTCCCTGGGCTATTTACTTCTTCTTGCCTCAGTTTTTTAATCTATCAAAAAAGGCATGAGGACTGTAATGAAGTATCCACATGGGATAAATAATGTGGATTGTCTTGCTTATCTTACATCCCACCTCCTTCCTTGAATCCTTCTTGTGGAGGTTGAAAAGCTAAAAAACCTGCATGTCTCAAACCCCTTTGCAGCTAGAGGTTTGCATGTAATTTAGGTCCTGCCATTTAGACGGATTTGTTTGAAATTTGTCAGGCAAACATGAGGCCATCCTCTCAGTTCAGCCACCCCACCCCCACCCTCCCACCCCCGCTAACCCCCTGCTGGCATGCAAAGATCCTAGAGAGGTGAGATTTCATCTTCAGCAGGGTTCCAGCTTCCTGGGTGGCAAAGGCTGTGGCAGTAGAAGCAGCTTCTTGAAAACCAGGTTCCTGGGACATGTTTCTGAATTTACAAGCTTCAGTGACCTTGAAGGTAGTTGCTTCCTTAGGGGTCCAGTTCTGTATTTCTCTGGAAATTACTCTGGAGGTTGGGTCTAGAACTTAATTCCTCCAGCCCATCCAACAATTTTGTAAACTCCCAATTCCCTGTATTAAATATCACCTTACTTAAAATACTTAGAATGGTTTCTTTTGTTCTGTAATGCATCTTGATGAAGCAATTATCTCATAGGCTTATTTTGAGAATAAAATAATAGCCGTAAAGCACTAAAGCTTGGTATGCAGTAAAAACTAATTTATTAATATTCAGACTAATGACCAGAAAGTGAAATGAACCTGTACAGGATCCCCGGAAGATTCCATTTTTGGAGATGAATCTGGCTCTAGCAATATGTCAACCAGTAGCAAATAAAGTGGAGTTCAGTCATACACGGTTAATTTGCCTACGTTCCTTTCACATGCTAATTCAGGAAAAGCAATTTGGCTCTCTGCTTGACCCCATTACAGTGATAATTTGCCTGGTCCTGAAAGGCCACAACCCCAAATTACTCTTTAGCTCTTGGACCCTGTGAAGGAGACATTGTAGATGTAGACACAAAAGCATCAGAAACAAAGGTATTTTTACTAACACTCTCTTTTTAAATCTATTTAACTTCAGGAGCCAGTAAAGATGAATAAATAACTGGCTAACTGGCTACCTTAAAACAAATGCTAACCTAAAAGAAGAAAAGTTGAAACAAAACAAAATTGTATTTGGTCACTCTGAAACTTCCTTTATTTAATTTAAAAGCCTAATTTAACATGTGTATTTCATCCTAAAATTTATTCAGGCTGCCTTTTTTATAAATTACCTTTTTAATGCATGCTTTGCATAGAAGCCACAAGAATCGTCTGCTTTGGCTATTCCTCTTATTAAGCCCATATTTTGAATCAAAAGTGGCCATTAACTTGCCATGTATGAGGAATTTTTACAATTCAGTGTCATTAATGAAAATTGGGTGGCTTCTTTATGGGAATGGCAGATGTTTGTTATCAATGTTGATAATGATTTCTTGACAAAAATCAGTTTTTTAACTAGCTTTTTCTGGAAATGATAATACTTCATTTTCACACTGACACCTTGCAGAACTTGATGAACACATCTCTATCATCAAAGAGTTGCTGGCTGCCACATAGAAAAGAGAAATCCCTGTTTCATCACCAATGAAATTAGAATAGTTTCTTCTTAGATTTATTTTGAAGTGTTATAATAAAGTTAATATATAACCTAAGTTCAATAAATAAAGTTATTATTTATTAAAGGTTATAATGCCTATAAAATACTCAACACAGTTTCTGGCCCTGCAAATCCATTGTGCTGCTTCATGCGGCCACAGGCAAGTTGCTTTAGTTTTTTCTCTAAAACTTCTTCGCGGAATATTAGGACAAGTTTGTGTCAAGCCCTAGTGCATGCATGTAGCTACTGTTCTGCCTATTATTACTGTTCTTTACAAATATTCAACTCTTTGAACCAGAGCATTAGGCTTACATAGTATTCCCAACATATGAGGGCTAAGAGAAGAGTATATTATTTATGTCTATCAGTATTTCTCAAAAAAGTATAGATTAAAAAACTAATAAACCAAAACTGAAACAAAAATGGCTACAGGCAAAATGCTCCAGAATCAGTTTATGAGTTGTTTTATTTAAAAAAAAGAAAACTTTTTTCCCCCTCTTGAGCACCTGTTTATTTCAATCACCAAAGCATGTGAGAGTCTATCTGAAAACGTTGAATCTGAGCCCAGAATTTAAATTCACTCCACTGATGGTTTTCATATTTCAATACAGGAAATACAAATTATTCATACAAGTATTAAATATTCTTACAGTTGTTACTGGGAATGTCATCTGTTTATAAATGTGACTGAATTAGAAGAGGGTAGGGTTTTGAAAAGCCAAAAAGGCAAGAGGGCTATGGGTGAGAATCATGACATTGAAATTTCTGCAATGATTGTGTTTTTATCTTTGTCTGCAAAGACTTAAGAGTTGTATTGAGAGTTTTGAGTGCTCTATTTATTTTGGGTTATCAAAGCCAGGACCTCCATTCTGGTCTGAGGAGGAGACTGGTCTTGGAAGAAAAAGAGGTAAGGTTTGCTTCCAGACAACCACAACATTTTGTCCCTTTAGGGTATGACCCACCCAACACTAGGAAATAAGGATCCTGACCCACCCAGAACTGTCCGGGACTACCTGACTTGATTTTTCACTTCACCTCCATCTGTTTCTTTGTGACCGGGCACCCTAGTGCTCCTCCAGTTAACAGCGGTTGGTATAAGCTGGTTTTGAAAGTTCTGCCCTCTAGTGTCAGTGCTGAAATTTAAGACTCCAGGAGTCACTGTTATATAGTACTTGATTTCAAAACATTTTATTAAAAAAAAATAAAATGTAAACAGAGGGGAGAAACAAAGAAGAGGAAACTTATATGTAACTTGGACCCCTCTGTTCCATCATTCCCCAAGCAAGAGTACAGACACAGCATCCCTTGGGGCCTGGCCTTATACCCAGACTTCCACCTGGACTTCACTGGAGAGGTTACCAAGGTTCTAGAGCGGTGCTTCTTTTTTTTTTTTTTTAAGATTTTATTTCATTATTTTCAGAAAGAGGGGAAGGGAGAGAGGCAGAGAGGGAGAGAGACATCAATGTATGGTTGCTTTTCACCTGCCTCCAGCCCAGATGTGACTGGAGACCTGGTTTGCAACCTTGTTATGTGCCCTGGGTGGGGAATCGAACCTGCGACCTTTGAGTTCACAGGCCGGCGCCTTATCCACTGTGCTACCAGCCAGGGCCGCAGTGCTTCTTAATAGGGGTTACACTATGCCCTCAGAGGCTGTTTTGATCTTCGATGGAGTCACTAGCTGTCACCAGCTAGTGACCAGAAGTGGGGAGGTGGGAGCTGGAGGTCTGGAGGGCATTACTGGTGTTTCCTGGGCAGAAAACAGGGATGCTAGACATCCTGCAATGTGTGAGCAGCATTGTCTTACGTCTCTCACAACTTTCACCTGTTCCACTGGACATTCATGTAGATTTTAAAATAATCCCATTTATTAACTTCCAAGCCTAGAACGAAACTGTTTTAACATACACACACTGAATATTCTGAATACTATTTGCGCAGTTTTAAACATTGTGCTTAGTTTGCAACTTTAACAAATGGTGTCCTCCATTTCAGAAAATCACATTGCCAATAGCAACAGTATTTGTGTCTTCACTACAATTACAGCTATTGTATCACAGTGATTCAATGAATACTTATGGACATATTTATCCCCTAAAGTTTCAAGTATAAAAAAGTATGTTGATAATTCATTGAATGTTTTATTTTTCTTAAATCTAAACTTATTTTGTGTATCTATCCACCCCATTATGTGTGCTTGTGAAGTCTGAAGTCATGGCCAGTTACATATTGAAATACATAATTTTTTATAAATTACTTTAAAAGTTACTCTTCATATTGCAGTTATAATAGTATATTGAATTTTTGAAACTATGCCTGTAGGTTATATTATCTATGAGTTTTAATTCATAGATAATATAAAGGGATGGTAACAAATATTTGTTACACAGAGTGGATGACTCTGATTGTTTAAGAAGACCTGGAAGTTTCTCTTTGTATTTGATTTGGATCCTTCCTGTTGCTGCTTAATGGTGTTTCGCATTTTCAGTTATTTTCCCCTTCCCTTTGGATGTGGAAAAAAAGCGACTCAGAACCACCTTAAAATTTTCTTTCTCTTTTTCAAGCCCCAAAATGTAAATTATGTGATATCTTGTGCTTACTAGGTTTGGTATTACAAAGCCTTTTCTAGATATAAATATAATTTTGCATGGCTCAAAGTTCAAAATATGTGGTCCTGTGGATCAGCCAAAAGATGGGAGTAGATTTTCTACAGTTTTTTTTTTTTTTCACTGCAGCCTTTCTTGAGCGTCCCTGACCAACTAACTATAGGACTGGCCCTGCTTCTTGGTCTATGGGGCCTCATGTGTCTTCATCTCTAGAACTCGGGCCTGCTTCACTCTGCATTCCAGCAGTGGCACTAATTCACCAAACTAATTAGGCTAAAAGCCCATAAAGGCAGAAATCTGTTGGAGTTTAGTCTCATTCATTTCTTTCAGAAAAATTTGCAAGGAAGCTCCTGTCTGCATTTGGAACGGGAACAGAATCTCAAAGGCTTGGCATGAGAAACAGTTGAAGGTGCCAACCTTCCAGGCCAAAGATTCTAGTCACAGAGTCCCAATTCAGCTTTTTCCCTTGAGGCAAACTTCAAAGTAGGCAGGACCCAAAAAACTCATATAATGAAAATAAACCAAAGGATAACACACTTAGCTCAGACTTGCTGAAACACTTTGCTCCCACTGTATCTCAATTCTCTCTGCTTCCAGAACTGCCTCATGGTACTTAATTACTTGCAAGAAGGACAAAGGCAGGTTTTCTAATGTTCACTCACTTTATTCCACTTGTGCGTGTGAAGTTGTTTTTTAACTTGTGTTTTAAGATTTTTAAAAAGTTACATAGCTTCCTATGTGCCAGATACTACTCAAAGCACTTTAAAAATAATCTTTTAATTCTCATAACAACCCTGTCAGATAGGCAGGCACTTTACTCATTCTTAATTTATGGATGAGGAATTGCAAACACTCTTGCCTATTTTCCTTTGCTGGTGTTTTTTTCCCTTTTAAAAAAGTTTTGTTCGTTTTTTCTTTCTTTCCTTCTTTCTCTTTCTTTCTTTCCTGTGTAAAAGTTTTGTTGGTGGTGGTGTTATTTACTAAATAACTACATGAGGTTTTAGGACAGGGCATAATTGTGTTTTAGAACTTTGTTTTTTAGCAATTGAAAAAAATCAGAAAATGACTAGAGAACAGGGCAAAACATACAAAGCATAATCTGAAGATACAATGTTTAGAGTTGGTTTTTCTCCTTTTTGTTTTAGGGGAAATATAAGCCACTTAAGGAAGTCCATAGAAAGGCACAAACTAAAACCTCTTAGAGGTTCTTCTGGCCATTAGGCTCAGTTTAGCAGAATAAAGCAGCTAAATAAACCAGAGGCTTAATCTCTTAATTCTCTTGTTTTTATAAACTCTTGGCATTGCCTATCCCCCCTCCCTACCCACCTCTAACCCTGCCAGTGAATTGCTTAACTCCAGACATTTTGGGGGTGGCCAGAGAAGACCAGCCTCCCTACAGCCTGTGTAAGGGTGTGGCCAACAAGTCACTGCACACACTTAAAGTGCAAGTGCACAAATTGGGTGACTACTGCAGAGAGTCACTCATGCTTTTTGCTTGGACCTATGTAGTACCATTTATCTGGAAGCTTTCGTGATGACTTGACTAAAATGTAATGTATATTTAGCTAGTTGGTTTAGGAATTACCCAAGTGCTTGTAAAGTCTTGAAATTTGTGGCAAGTTAAAATCAGAACTTTTGCAAAAGAAGTGTAACAGGAGCATCACTTGTTAGATAGATCTTTCCTTAAATAATTTCTCTAGGGTATTGACATTTTTATCACTCTTATTTTTGGATTCTGAAGCAGGTGTTATTTAGATTTGGATTATTGTCAATTATTAATTAGTGCAGAGAGGTGTGGGACTATTCTCCCCCACTCCCTCAAAGCATTTTTTCCATGCCACTGCCTCTTATTAACAGGAATGGTCAAAGAATGTGGCGGTCTTGTTATTTGGGTAAGGGAACAGTATGAAATGCCCTTTCTGTTAGAACTCTTGGAATTTTTTATAAAATTAATTAGTCCACTTAATGGACTTAGAAAACAAAGCGTGTAGTACTAAACATCACAAAATCTCACAGGGCACAGAGTCTTCTTATGCTTCAGGTTCTTTACTCTGAAGGTTCATTAAATAATACAGAACAGCACTTAGAGAATGAAGGAGACAGGACTCAACCTATATTGCTCCCTGGACCCACCGACCCTAGAATCCTTTTCACTTACATCACTGAAATAAGCTCATTTTCTTATCAGCAAGGTACACCAGCTCTGGCACAGTCTGCCAGCATTTAAATTCTAGTTCCACCATTTACTGACCTTGGGCAAGTTAGTTATCTGTTCTTAAGTTTCCTTATCTGGAAAACACGCACAATAATGAGTTCCATCCAGCTCATTAATGCTTATTAAATATTCATACAGAAGAAGAATGCCATGCCTGGTGCTAGCCAAATGCCAAGTCTAAGGGCACAGTCCCCAAGACTGTCGTCACTTCTGACTCCAATTGGAAGTTCAGGGAGTTCTCAAAACCTGCCTGAGGTATGATAATGCCATAAAATTGGAAGGAGTCCCAGGCCTCACTGAAAGTTATTACACTCATGGTTTATTACAGGGAAAGAATACAAATGGGAACAAGCTGAAGGAAGAGACACAGAGCAGAATCTAGGAGGTTCTAAGGCAAAGCTTCCGTTGTTTTCAGGACGTGTTGCCCTTCTGGTATCAACGTGTGACAACGTGCTCAGAGTTCTGCCAACCTAGGGTGTGCACCAGGGCTTTGGAATTCAGAATTTGACTGGGGCTTCATTAGATAGGCATGATTGATTAAATGATAACCTGAGTGTTTAAACAAAGTCTCCAGTACCCCAACCCAACCCTCACCTTTCCCCTCTGTCCACAGTTGAATAACATGAATAACACAGACACTTTTATCACTTGGGAAATTCCAAGGGTTTAAAGGTTTAAAGATTACTTTTCAGCCTCCCTCCTCTCCCCAGTAAGGTTTTAAAAAATTAAAAGAAAAACATTACTTTTCAGGAGTTATGAGCAAAGGCCAGACCTTTCCTTGGGTCAGGCCAAATTCTTTACTACACAGCCTGGCACAGAGTACAAATTCTCTTCTTGTGTACTATGATCATTATTATTTTTTAATTTTTATTTATTTATATTAAAAATATTTATTTATTAAAGGTTTTATTTATCATTTCCAGAAAGAGGGGAAGGGAGAGAGGCAGAAAGGTAGAGAAACATCAATGTATGGTTGCCTTTCACCTGCCTCCAGCTATAGACCTGGCTGGACACCTGCCTTGCAACCTCATTATGTGCCCTGGCTGGGGAATTGAACCAGCGACCTTTGGGCCCGCAGGCTGGCACCTTATCCACTGTGCCACCAGCCAAGACTTGATCATTATTTTTTTTTTTTAAAGATTTTATTTATTATTTTTAGAGAGATGGGTAAGGAGAGAGGCAAAGATAGAGACATCAATATATGCTCACCTTTCACCTGCCTCCAGTTACAGATCTGGCTGGAGACCTAGCTTGCAACCTGGTTATATGCCCTAGCTGGGGAATCGAACCAGTGACCTTTGGGCTCGCAAGCCAGCACCTTATCCACTGTGCCACCAGCCAGGGCCTGATGATCATTATTAATTGTCCTCTTGCTCTTCTAGAGAGAAAAAATAAAACACACTTCTTTCCACTTTTTTCTAACTTTTTGTTATGAAAATACGCAAGCATACAGAAAAGTATACTATAAGGAACCTCTATATACCTACACAAGATCTAACAATTAACATTTCACCCTATTTGTTCTATCTATAGAATGGGGTTGCACAGTAGGAGGTGAGCCGCTCCACCTCCTGTCTCCCCACCCCCCCTCATCCGTGGAAAATTTGTTTTCCACAAAACCAGTCGGTGGGGAATCACTGATATAGATGAATATATATCTATATATGTTGCACATATAACATACACTATATATATATAATTACTTGAAAATAAGTTGCAGGTATCACAACCTTTCATCTCTAAAAAAAACTTCAGCACACATTTCCTTAAAATAATCATAATTTCTTCTTAGAAAACTAACAATAATTCTCTAATACTCAATACTCAGACAATACTGTATTCTAATTAAAGGGAAAATATTGGTTAATTGAAGAGCCAGTTGTTGCCAGATTCCTCTTCCCTGGACATCACACTCACCCTGTCTCTCCCCTGGGGAAATGTCTAGGAGGCTCCACGTTTCTTATTGAATTAAGTCCAAACACTGGTGACCACCATTCAGATCTTCTGTGACCATGTGGATGTCACATTCCTAGTCTACAATATCATATTCCCACATACATTTACATAACATTTCCTGAGAGCTTACTGAATGCCAAGCATGGTCCTGAGTGTTTTATGTTCCTAGTCTGTTCCCACTGCTTCCCACCATCAGCTTTCTACTCCGGTCATGGTGTATCATCTTTCTGCAGATAAGTCCTCTTTTTACACCAACCTTTAGAGGTCCCATGATTCACTAGTTTTCAATTGTGTTCCATTGGTTCACCTTACCCTTAGCCTTAAGACCTGCCTCAAAGGGTCAGGTAGTGAGCAGGAGAGTGGGTCACACATCCCTCCAGTAGCCCCCAACACATTCACCAATAAAGAATTACCGGTATCTTACTGCTTTAAAAATGGTTTTACAAGTCATCGATGAACCCAACCCAATCATTTTACAAAAGAAATGGAAGGATGAAAATGAATCAACTTGCTCAGGCATCTAAAACATGGTTTTGCAAGATGAACTTACTTCAGGTATATTTGACTCCACATATTTCCTTCACTCTTTATGAAGGTTGCTACCAAATCTGACAGATCCTTCAGCAACTTTCCAACTCATTCATACTTCCTTAAAAAGCAGGAGCATCTGTGCTTTGCCACCCTTATATCTTTTTCCCTAGCTGCTCTAGATGGTTCTCTGATTTCCTAGAGACCTTAGTCTGAAATGAAAATATTTAACACTTAATTTTGTCCCCTGCAGTCTTCTGTTCCTGTTTTATGTGTCTTAGTTGACTCCCTCAGAGTCAGAGGTACTTTGATAGTTGGGAGAACAATTGGACTTACAAATTAATTCACCTAAACACTCAATAAACATTCACTGAGTAACTAACCACTATGTACCAGGCACAAGTCATATTTGAAGAATATAAGGATGAAGAACTCCCTGCCTAAACAGACTCAAATTCTCCTTGAGGAAATAGAAAAAGAAAGAAACATTGTTATGCAGTATCAGACAGAATAAAATAACTACAAAGTATAGGTCAAGAAAGGAGCTACGAATGCAAGAGGAAAAGCAACTCATTGTGTCAGAGAACATCAGTCAAGTTCTCATTTGCTTCTATCTGCCATGGGACATTGTAGACACTCAAGGACTTTACTGTGTTTCAATTTTGATGAATCAGTAAGTATTAAGATTTCTGTTAAAAAATAAATGCAGAAGTGCATATGGCCAAAGGCCTGTCTTATAAGAACAAAGCCAAAAATAACATCTATTTTGGGGGTCGCTATTACTTCTCCAGCAATGTGCTTGCTCATAACACAGTTGCTAGTTAAACACAGCTTATGGGACTTTGTTATATGCTGAGTAAAACAGTTTTTAAGAGTACCAGACATTACCCATTTCTCAAATTGAATTCCATCAAAAAAAGTTAATATGTATTTTAAAATCACCTTATCCTGATTTAGAGCCTACTATTAGAAGACCTCTGCATTTTCCCAGGGAGAAAATAAAGTTATTCTTTTGGAGCTCAAAGGAGACTCAGTTCTAATAAAAAAAAATAACATCAGATACGCACACAGGTATATCCCAGTTCTGTGATTCCCAAATCTGAGGCCAATTTCCTCCCATCATCTACTCCCCTCAACTTCTGTTTTAACTGTCAAGTTATTCAAATTTCAGAGGTTATTTTTGTGACAGACTGGACTCTTCTAGTCAAAAAGTCATCTGTGTAAGAGCCCCAAGAAATATTCAGGACCAATTATTTCCTAGAAGTACAACTAAACATTCATTATGCAAAGCCCAAATTGTCATTTGTTTCACTGGTACTGTATAACAACCAGGTGAATAATACTTAAAATTGCTACTCAGTAAATTAACTTATTTAGTTTCTTACAAGGTTATTTGTGGCTAGCATCTTTCCTAAAATGGAATCTATTAGAGGTACATGAAGGGCTTTCTGTGGCAAAGGTTAGGATTCAGTGATGACTCATCAATATACAACTTATCTGTTACTAAGACATGAATGTTACTTCCCCGGTAGACTGTAAGCTCCGTAAGAACAGGGTCACTGACCTTCTTTCCACTATGTCTCTAAAGCTTCGCAAAATGCCCAGCGTTTAGCTACTCAATTTGATGAATGAGTGAAACTGGAAGACAGATTTTGGTACAATTCTGAAGTGCTATTAGCCCCATAAATATACTTATTAGAGATGGATGAACTCAGAAGACACATTGATCAAATTTGCAAGAGGAGTTAAAATTGAGGAAAGCTTACGTTGACCCTTATGAAATTTCTATTTTTCAAGGTCCAAAATAGATGATGAGTCAGGCATTTTATATAGTTCAACCTAATGTGATTGTTTTAAAATTTTCTGTACCCATTTCTCAATCATCAAAATGTATAAGGCTAATTGAAAGCATTGTATTTTTAAGAGATCTATGTCCTATGACCATAATCTATAAGCATTTGCCATATACTGAGGTATTTCTGAGGGGATATAGCAGGTGTTTTTATATATTTGAAGGACTGCTGGAGGAAGAATCAATTACCTTTCTATGTCTCTGACTCTAGTAGAACTGGGATCAGTAATTGGAAGCTATAAGAGATGGTTCTTGGCTCAAGAATAAGAATATTTTCTAACTCTCAAAGCTATTTGAATAATAACTTCTTCATAACTGGAGGTATTCAGTAAGTCTAAGAAATCCTTGCTGGTCCTATTGTAAAGGAGAGTCTAGATAACCTTAGATGTTCTGCCCATCTTTACAGTTGATGACTTAGTTTCTAGGAACTCAGTGAGACTTGAGATTCATTAACCTAGATCCAGGTATAGAAAGGTATTAAAGATCATGTTATAATTTTTCTTAGGAAAGTTAAGTTGGGCCTAAATTAGAAATGTGACTGCATAGATTGAATAATGCCAAAACAAACTTAAAGATGTTCTTAGAGCTATGGTTGTTAGGTCTGATAGGGTAGGAGAAGAAACAACAGGAGAACAGATCATGAGTTTAAAGGGTTTATTTGGCCAGCTGCAACAGGTTGGCTGAGATCCTAAGGTGTCAACCCTGAACAATAGTAAGGTAGGAGTTTTTAAAGGGGAGTGGAGAGTTGATCAGGATGACAGGTTGGAGGGACTCCCTGCAGATGGCTCCCAAGGGAAAGTGGGAGTTAATTCCGATAACAGAGAAGTTCCTAAATTCCTGTCTGCAGATAAGGATACCTTTGAAAGAAATAGGAGGTCACTGGCGCCAGCAGTTACTGTGGGGGTTGCTGAATCAGACCCAAATTCCCAGGACCCAGGTCTTATGCCTAATAATGGTATTGGTGTTTTAAAAGGCATAAGCTTAAGTACCAACTAAATGAAATAAGGATGGTTTAATTTTTCAAATTAACTTAAAGGAATGTTGGCCAGAATTGTGGTTTATATGTTTGGGTTACACTAACCAGTTAGCCAAATTTGGAAATGGATATAGCAATGGTAAAACCCTGAGCTTGGTTCCTCCTTGTTAAAGACCACATTCAGTTCAACAAATATATACTATGTGTCAGGCTATAGAGACATAAAAGAGAATGAGACAACACTCCCTGCCCTTGGGAGCTAATCATTTTACCAGCTCCATGCTTTGACTAATAATGCTTCCTGAACACTTACTTTGTGCTATTTAATACTTATAACATTCTATAAAGTAAGTACTTTTTTTTTTTTAAGATTTTATTTATTATTTTCAGAGAGCGGGGAAGGGAGAGAGGCAGAGAGGGAGAGAGACATCCATGTACAGTTGCCCTTCACCTGCCTCCAGCTAAGCACCTGGCTGGAGACCTGGCTTGCAACCTGGTTATGTGCCCTGGCTGGGGAATTGAACCTGCGACCTTTGGGTTCGCAGGCCGGCGCCTTATTCACTGTGCTACCAGCCAGGGCTGTAAGTACTATTTTTATTCTCATTTACAGGTGGGAACTCTAAGATACATGGAGTATAAAGAGACTGAGTAACTTGTCCTTGATCATACAGACCAAGCCAAGATTTGAATCCAAGCAGAATGGTTGCTGAGTTCACAAGCTTATCTATAACACTATATTGTCTTCCTAACAAAGCATAATTCTTCCTTTTGCTTTGTTCAAAGGAGACATTGACCTGAGGCTAACTGCCTGTGGCAAACATATATGGTAATACTCATTGGAGCATGCCTACAAAGGTCATTTACAAACATCCAATTTCAATTCCATTGACATTTGTGGAAAACCTACTGTTTTCCACTTAGGCACTCAGTGATTTCACAGTGACTATTTCATTCAATCCTAATAACTTTATCATACAGGTATTTCTGATTTACGAAGAGGCAGAAGTTAAATGATCTGTCTGCATTTACACAATTAGTGAGAAATAGTGCTGACATTTAAATCCAGACCTCTTGACTCTAAGTCCTGTGCCTTCAGTAGCCTTATAAGTGTCTTTAGTACATTCATGAGTTTGCACAACCATTACCACTAATTCCAGAATCTTTTTATCATTCCCAAACAGAAACTCTGTACCCATTATCATTCCCAGCTGTTCCTTTTCCCCAACCTCTGACAACCATAAATCTACTTCCTGCCATTATGAATATACATGGAATCTTACAACTTGTGTGTGTGTGTGTGTGTGTGTGTGTGTGTGTGTGCGCGCGCGCGAGACTACCTTCTTTCAGTTAGCATAGTGTTTTCAAGGTTCATTCATGTGGTAGTATACGAAGTCCGTCCAGAAAATTCTAGTCATTGTTAATGTAATGAGAACAGTTTGTGTGACATTGATGTAACCCAGTAGCTAAGGAGAGTGGACTGAAATGCACATGTGTGAATAATGACAATTTCACCATACTAGTCAGTGGGGGCAGTAGACACCATTGGATGAGCATGTGTACTGTGTGGCCTTTCCATTCAAAATAACTGAGGGAATAGGGCAATGAATCTGCATAAGATTTTGCATTAAGCAAAATCATTCCTCTGCAGAAATGATTTGGATGATTCAGGAGGCTGTAGTTAGCTGTGGGCAACTGATGATTGGCAGCTTCATTGTGACAATACTCATACAACATATCTCTGGTGAAACATCAAATCATCCAGGTGATTCAGCCCTGCTACAGCTCAGATTTGGCACCCTGAAACTTCTGGCTTTTCCCAAAATTAAAATCACCATTGAAAAGAAAGAGATTTTAGACTGTCACAATTCAGGAAAATATGATGGGCAGCTAATAGCAATTGGGAGAAGTGTGTGAGGTCCCAAGGTACCTACTTTGAAGGGGACTGAGGTGTCATTGTCCTATGTACATATTTCTTATATCTTCTCCAATAAATGCCTATTTGGCATAGAACATGGCTGGATACTTTCCGGATAGACTTCGTCATATAACCATACTTCATTCCTTTTTATGGCTATATATTTCACTGTGCATGGAAATACTGTATTATGCTCATCCACTCATCAGTTAATGAACATGGATCTTTTCCACTTTTTGGCAATTATAAAAATGCTGCTATACACATTCATGACCAAGTTTTTGTATTAATGAATATTTTCAATTCTCTTGGGTATATATCTTAGAATGGGATTGTAAGGTCATATGGTAATTCTATGTTTAAGTTTCTGAGGAGCTTTCAAACTGATCTCTGAATAGGTTGCACCATTTTATATTACCACCTACAATAAACAAAAGGCTCTAATTTCTTCACATCCTCTACAACACATTTGTTTTTTTAAATATTCACTTTAGTGTTCTCATTATGGTTTTGATTTGCATTTCATTAATGATTTATGATGTTGAGTGCCCCTTCATTTACATATTGGCTATGTTTTTTTTTTTTTTTAATTTTATTTTTAATTTTATTGTTGTTTATAGTCATACATCCATCCCTCTTTTGCTCCCCTCTGTCCTCCTCCCCACCCACCCATTCTCCCCAAAGTCAGTCCCACCTGTTGTCCATGTCCATGGTTCCTTTATACTAGGTCCTTGTCTAAACTGCTCCCCTTCCTTGCCTCTTCCTCCCCCCTCCCCCCAACCCCCTTCCCCCTGACCACTGTTGGCTATGTTTTTTAGAAGAAATGTCTATGAAATTCTTTACCTGTTAGAAAAAAATTTTTAATTATTTATTTTTAAATTATGAGTACCATATATTATGGATACAAGAGCCTTACCAAATATGTGATTTGCAAAGAGTTAATCCCATTCTGTGGGTTGTCTCTTTGTTAAAGTTTTTAATTTTCATGTTGTCCAATTTATCTGAATTTTATTTGGTTGCTTGTTTTTTGGTGTCATACCTAAGAAACCATTCAAGGTCATGAAGTTTACATGCAAATATCTTAAACCTGAGTTTTCAAAGACTTTCTCTTTTTCCACAAAGAAGAGATGTATAATCTTTGTGCAGTATTAAATGAACTTGAACCTCTATTTGGCACTGGAAAATTGGGCTTTTTTTTTTTTTTTTTAAATCTTCATCCAAGGGCATTTTTCATTGCTTTTAGAGCAAGAAAGGGAGAGAAAAACATCAATTGGCTGTCTCCTGTGTGTGCCCAGACCAAGAATTGTATGCACCTAGACTGACTGGGGATTAAACCAGCAACCTAGGCATGTGTCCTAACTGGGAATCAAACCCACAAACCTTTAGTTATGGGGTGATACTCCAATCAACTGGGCCATGTTGGCCAGGGCTGAGCATATGTTTATTAGGGGATGGGAACATTATGTTAATTGAAGAAGTCAAAAATTTTCTCCCAAATTAAGTTATGTGAAGTACTTCATTACAGGGCCTTAAGTAAATTATGGATTTGGTTACTGGTATTTTGATCATTATAATTATTATAAGAAAATTTAAAACAAGGTTCTGAATAAAATAATAGAAAAGAATAGCCCTGGCTGGTGGCACAGTGGAAGGCTCCAGCCTGCAAACCCAAGGGTCGCTGGTTCAATTCCCAGCCAGGTCACATGACCAGGTTGCAAACTAGGTCTCCAGCCAGGTCCTTAGCTGGAGGCAGGTGGAAGACAACCACACATTGATGCCTCTCCCTCTTTGCCTCTCTCATTTCCCCTCTCTCTAAAAATAATTAATAAAATCTTTTAAAAAAAAAGTAATAAAAGTTTGGAACTCAGCATTAAGAGAAAAGCATTCAGAGAAGAAACTTTTAGATGTGATAGCTAGAAGTTGAGACAACTTCCCTAATGCCTACTAGGACTGGCAACCTAAGGAATAGCAAACTGTGGACAGGGGGAAAAACCTTTACTTCATGACCCGTTTCAAACTCCTCAACTATATAAATGTATATTCAAGTTTTTCGGGACAGTTCACCTAGAGTTGGACTAATGGTCTTGATCTTTGGTTCAGATTATCTTTACACAGAATTTAAAAATGGGTATTGGGTATTTCAGGGCATTTGCATCTCAAAGCCCTCTCTTAATCCACCACATCCCTGAGGCAGTCTCCAGAGAGGATTTTAGGATGCCACTTATGATTGTGTAAGCAGTTCATTGCTTAACTATAGAGGGTGCTATTTGGCTCAAAGTCATTGTAAATGCAAAAGGTTATAATTTTCCAACAGATAAACTGATACATTGGGAGAACGAGGTCCTAACCTGTATAAATTCATGGAAGGGGTAAGCAATGTGGCAGTAACTGGTATCCCACACCTCCTATGTGTTTGCACGCAGTACAACCATATCCTTGGAAATGTGTCCATCAAATTTTCAATTTCTGGGAGACCAATGTGGGGATCTTGGGTTATTTTGGTAACTGTCTACTCTATTGTAGTTCCTTGCTTTGTCAATGTGGCAATTATAGCCATACATTTCAATGGACACATACCCATGACCTACATAAAATGAGTAGTGGCATCAATGGTCACTGTAAATAATAATAATTTAAAATGCCGTGATTTCCTAGTAAAGAAAAAAATCACAATTTAAAGAATGAATTCAAATGACCATCAAACATCTGAAAAACTCATTTTACTAGTAGTAAAATACATTTAAAATTTAAACAGTAAAGCATTCTTTTTCATTTACAAGACTAAAATAAGAGCAAAGGTAGTAAAAGATAGCATTTATATGCTGTTGATAGAAGTGGATGGGCACAAGGCTTTTGGCAATAGTCAAAATGTCAAATGTACATTCCCACTGACAATCCACTTCAGATATTCCACTTCTAGAAAATTACTGGAGTAGAAATATATAAGTAGGCAAAGCTTTGTTTATAAGAATGTTTACTCGAGTATTAATGGCATCATTGTAATATTTGAAATAATGTCTCCAATTATAATTTACTGGTTGAACAAATTCTAAATAGGTTGTATATTTCCTTCCTTTAAAAATTATGTGTGTAATTCGTGCATGTGTGTGCGCGTATATACTCACATATACATAGTCATAGAGAAAACGGTATGTGCAGTTTCTGGAACTCAGTAATGGTGGGAAGGAAAACTGACTTTTCCCTTTATATATTATTGTAATGCTTGAAATGTAAAAAATAAATATCATCTATAGCACCTTCTATTTATAATTTTAAATTTTTACCCAACGACATTTTTTCATTGCTTTTAGCAAAAGAGGGAGAGGAAGGGAGAGAAACATGTATGCAAGAAACACTGACTGGTTGTCTCCTGTGTGCCATCAGACTAGGAATCATGTGCCTGGACTGAGGATGGAATCCACAACTCAGGCAGGTGCCCTGATCAGGATTTGAACCACAGCTTCAGTTGTAGGATGGTGCTCCAACCAACTGAGTCACACCAGCCAGGGCACCTTCATAATTTTTTAGAAAGTTTATATTCCACTCCTGAATTGGACACTAGTCAGCAATGTACTTCAACTGTGTTGGAAATATTTTTGTAAAGTATTCACAGGATACCAGCTAGTTTTCTTTGGAGTAAAAGTGGTTTTCAGTATATCTAACACTCATGAATAAAGGTATTATTTCCTAATCAGAAGCCAAGGAAACTTTGAATGAGATTATATGTATTATACGGTTGTTATCTGCAGTAGATTAATGACAGACTAGGGACAATGGAACAAAATATAAAAATGATGGAGGGACCCTGTTTTGGGTGATAACCACAAAAGAAGAGCATCTAAGGCCCTGAGGAACAACAGCCTTTTGGCAAGTTCCTAAGCAGCACAGGCACTATTTGCCAGCTTAAAAAATTCAAGTCTTCGTCTCAGAGGAATCTCCAGAATTCAGCTTTCCTAGGTACATGGTACAGTTACCAAAGATCTCAGCAATGTAAATGAACCAAAAAAGAAAAAAAATTACATTCATAAAATAGCTCTTCTGTTCTTAGCATGGCTATGTCCTTCCAGAAACAGAAGGACTTTGCTATGGTCTGAATATTTGTGCCTTTCCAAAGTTCACGTGGAAATTTTATCATCCAAACATGATGGTATTAGAAGTAAGGCTTTTGGGGGGTGCCTGAGGGTGGAACTTGCATGAATGGGATTAGTGCCCTTACAAAAGAGGTCCCAGAGAAGTTCCCTATCTCCCTATCTGAGGACACAATGAGATGTCTGCAACCTGGAAGAGGGCACCCACCTGACTGAATGGCACCCTGATTTTAGACTTCCAGCCTCCAAAATCATGAGAAAGACATTTCTGTTGTTTGTAAGCTACCCAGTCTGTGATATTTTGTTTTAGCAGCTTAAACAGACTAAGATAGACACTATAAAATTCAAAAATCAGGCTCAAGCACTGGTTTTTCTTCTTCCTGTGAGCCTGAAGTAAGTCGCATACTCTCCAAGTCCCTATTTCTTGGCCTAGAAAGGGCCTCTAATAACATCTATGCCAACTCCTTTCTTACACTTACCCAAGGCTGAAATGTGGTCATGGTGGGTGAAGTTTTCAATGCTGTTAAGTCCTCAATGAATGGGAAAGTGTTGTAGTACAAATATGACTCAGTATTATTTTGAAAGTGGGAAATTTTCAAGAATGAGCCCGAGTTTATGGTTTTTCACTAATTCTGGTTTAACAGAAAGCTATCTGTGTATAAAGACTTCAAAAAAGTGGTTTTGATTAAGTTTTATGTATGGTGATCTTTGTGGGCTACTGCTGGCATGAAGTATGTTAGAGGTAATTCTCCACTGGCACCCACAGATAACTTTATTAAAATAGTAACATTTATAAATGCCAGAAAATTAATTAACAATTATATTTGACTTTAATTAGATACCATCATGGTATAGTGTGTAGAAATTCTTTACATCTTCTGTAATAATAAAATAAAACACTGTCTAAACTTAGTATAAACACTACTGAGAGGCAGGTATTTTGCAGGCAAGAAAACCTTTTATTTTAAACCCCAAATAGTAAGCAGGTGGCCACAACTATCCATGTTTCAGTAAAATCACATAAACCTAGGCACAAAAGGACCACAGATTATTGCTCTAGAAAAGTGTGTGAAAAGTTCAAATGTGCACAGTAAAAACACTACAGTATGCACAGGACTAAATTTTTAAAGCAAATGCATGGAATGCCGAATCAACTTTACACAGAGCCTTCAATATGAAATTTTATTTGAGGTTGATGGAAATTTCCAAAAAGGCTGATTATGAGAAGGTAAAATGTCCATTCTTCTATATTTTTGTATGCCAACTAGTAGAGTTCTAAAAAATTAGCACTTACAAAATACTTGGTAAAAATAGCCTTTAAAAGTTGTCCCATGAGGTACATAAAATCAACCCCAGTTTTTCATGATAATCATTCTCCCTTATTATCTACAGATTCAGTTTTCTGTGCCTGTGAAAAAAGAAAGGAAAAAAAAAAGATACAGTTACTATTAAAACTACTATAGGTTAAATAAAATTCACCCCACCAACACACACACTTTAAAACATCTGTTTTTTAGCAGCGCTACTGGAAAACCTATTTCAACTCTGGGTATAAAACAGGCAAGACAGGTATATATATTACATAAACACTTGGCTACATTTATTGCTTTCTGCTTTTCAAACGGCCATAGAAGCTTTCGCTGCAAGCTCCCACTGTTCATAATAAACAACAACACACCACTATCTGATTCTAGTCACTGCAAACATGCAGAATTTTCTACTGTACCCTTAACTCTCACTGTTTCAATCTGCCCTTTTACTGACAGTGTGCTGGGTGGGGTACCTCTGGAGGTTGAGACACTAACAGTTGAGCGATAGATGTGGATCTGCAATAACATTACAGGCAATGAAAAGAGACATTAAGAACAGACTATCACCGGCTAAAGAATCCAGCAATTTCTTAAGACACTGATTCAATCAGTGGGAGGTATTTATGCAAAGTACCTCTTCAGTTTTAGTTTCACCATTTTCAGATGGTGCAGTACCTTCCTTTCCAGCTTCCTGCTTTTCCTCCTTTTTCCCTTTAGCACCTTTGTTAATCTTTGTTCCAGGTTCATCCTATCGGAGGATCAGAGCACAGAGTATGTTAGATATGGTGTGATGTTAGCTAAGATCAGTCAGCCCCCATCTAAACACAAGGTCAAGCACAACCAAAGTCAACATGATGGCTTTTAGGGGGAACCCAATTTTGCTGGGTATCAACTGAGTTCTACCAAGTCTCTGAAATGGAACAGGCTGTTGAGAGAGCCCACTGGACTTTCCCTTCTGGGAAAATATGATGATTCCCCCCATGTATGTGTCCGGTGAAGCTCCTCTCTCGATTAAGTGTGAAATGGAGAGAACAGCAGCAGTTGGTGAAGGATGAGTCAGAAGCTGGGGAACCCATTCACCCAGCATGTGAAACACTTCAAGTAGGGACATGGGCTTGAGTAGTTGACTAGAAAGCTGAGAGCGAACTTGAAAGTCAAGACCCAGGTCCTAATTTTTTTTTTTTTTTTTAAGATTTTATTTTTAATTATTTTTAGAAAGAGGGGAAGAGAGTGAGGCAGAGAAGGAGAGAGACATCAATGTATGGTTGCTTTTCACCTGCCTCCAGCCACAGACCTGACTGGAGACCTGTTTTGCAACCCGGTTATGTGCCCTGGCTGGGGAATCGAACCTGCGACCTTTGGGTTTGCAGGCCAGCACCTTATCCATTGTGCTACCAGCCAGGGCCCCCAGGTCCTAATTTTAAGACCAAGCTACAGAAGTGAGTTTCACTTTGAAATTGCCTACTCACATAATTCAAATAATTCACAAGGGAAGTGTGAGGGTTATATGAGAAAAGCAATCACAACAGGATCTAGCATAGTATAAGGGTCATACAAGTGTTTGCTGGTATTATTTATTACTATTAATTATGATGTAATTATTATTAGTTATCAGACAAATCTACTAAGACCAGTGATGTGAAGTTAGGAGCCCCAAGTCCTCGAGCCGTTGGCAACAGTATTGCCCATGGCCAGGCTTACCCCTTCTGAGCATCCTGTGAACAGCATATTCATGAGGAAGCTACCAACACCCCACCGTGGACATAAGGCTTCTCAGAGCAACATGCTCTTTCGTCAGTTTATTGACCAAATGGAAAACATATTTCTGGTAAAGCATGCAACTTTTGAGAAAGACTATAGCAGGGGTAGCAACCTTCTATTCGGTACATTTAGCCTCAATTATTAAATGTGATCTATCCTTGGATGACTTTTGGATATGATATTATAATTTATTCATTGTTTAAAAAGGCAATGTGAGGGGTGGGAGCACCTCTTACCTTAGCAGATGCTTTTTTTGGCTTAGGTTCAGGGTTTGTTGGAGCAGGTTTCTGCAAAGATAAACTAAATTACACAAATACCTACAAAGACCACCCTCAGCACCAAAAAGAACACGAAAAGACTACAAAAACAACCATCCCGTTTGACTATGATTTTGTTCATTTAAAAGTACTTCGCTCTATTTTAGGCACCAGATAACAGCATACGGATCTCTGCACTTCCTATTTTCATCCTTGGGTTCTCAAGTGAATGGCAGGTGAGATTTAAAAGCCAACTCATTATTCCCGGGTCCAGAATAGCTCTCCGGGAACAGGTTGAAGCTTGTACCTCTGATGTCTCTGTGCTTCCTTTTATCACAGCACAGCAGCAAGAGGAATGACTCAGGCTCTCAGCTAAATGACTCAGTGAATTTGGTCCCTCCAGCCAGCCTTCCCACCAGCCTGGAAATCACAGCACAATCACAGGCAAGCCCATCCAGTAATGAAGACTGCTGCCTGGGAAGCACTTCAAAATCATTTTCGAGTCCTTTCACCTCTGATGTAGCTTTCCAGGTCTGCTGCCACGTGTCTTCCTACTTTCATCACCTCCAATGCCAACTCATGGGGAGAAGAATCTTTCACCCACCTAGACATTGGGTTCATTTTGTCCCTAGAACTCTCTATTAAGAACGTGATTATAATGAGCAGTGTCTGCTGTTACCCCCAAAGTTTAAGATTTTTCACAAGTTTATTAGCCAAAGAGTCCACTAGGTACTATTTTTCTATTGCCTCGTGTATGGTTCTCCTCCCCACTCCAGCGAGCAGTGCCTGCCTGCTCTGTGGCCCCGGTCCCCTCCACACAGGGCTTCTCAGGCGCTGAGCACAGGTGGGCCAGGGGGATGCTGGGACAGATGACCAGTTTAAATCTCTAGTTTCCCATAGCTATGGTAGGGCAAATGTTTCTTTTATAGAACTAGAAAAAAAATAAACGTGTATCTCTCCTGACACCAGAGGGGGATGGTTTTCATATAGAAAACGCTGGCCAGGGTTTCCCACCATGGAGAAAAATACATGTTCCTCCCTGATGCCTCCAGGTGTTTCAGGTTCATACTGAAGCCAGCCCGTTTCATCCGGGGCATAAAGTAAAAGTGTAGACAGTTAAGTACCGTAAGACTGGCTGTTAGACATGACCTTTCAAACAGAAAAAGAAAACTGAGCTGGAAAAGCAAGGAATGCTCTTATTAATCTTTCTGCCCCTCTAAATCTGCAGTCTGCCCCCCAAATACAACAGCTTGCACGGCTACACTATTTTCAAGACTTAAAAACTTTGATATAGTATATTTGCATATGCTTATTTTTTCAGTATACAGCAAATGATGTCCTTTTATATTATTTGTGTAAGACAGTTCTTTGCACCCTGCTCCCTAGCACCACCCCCAACAGGGCAGGAAATGATGATGTGTCACAGCCTGTGGTCCTCTGAGGAGGCTCCTCATGGGTGCCACAGGCAATGATTTCAGCGCAAGGTGCTTATAGCACTGGTTACGGGTGCTCAGGAAAAGCCTTGTTTTAACATTTGAGTATTATTTGACTTACAAGGCTCATCCCCTTAATAGGCTAGAGGTCAGTAAACTCTATAGTTAAGCCTAAAAAGAGTTCAAGCTAACTTCCAAACCATGGAGAAAGTTACCGTAGACAGAGCACACCATCCCTACGGGCTCTGTGGAGAATCTGGATGAACTGTGTTCACACACAAGCGCACCTCCAAGCCCTTCAGCTTCCTGGTGATGTGGACACCACCTCCTCAGGTTGGGTGGGACTCCTGGGGAACACTGGCTCACTCAACTCAAACCCAGTTATACATCTGAAGTTGGGACTGGTCCTAATATTCATTTGTGCTTTAATTTCCTGGTCTGTGCCAGGGATGGGTGTCGGCTCAGGGTGAAATCCATGCTTCCCCAAAGGCCAAAGGAGATTGCACCTCCAGCACTATCTAGATGGGGTTGTAAGCTGTCAGCCAATAGTCCAATGCCTTTCCCCTACATCTCAGTGGGCATCATGGGCTGCTGGTATTTCAACACAAATCCTCCCCCAGAGGACCAGGCTGACCTGTGCTGGCAGAATGAAGACCGGACATCAGTCAGCAGGGCAGCAGAAGGAGCACACTCATTGCTAAGGCTTGTGCACTTGCCCATCTCCTCCGCTTTCATGATCTAACCCTCATCTCTTCCCTGGGCCTAGCCCACAGAGGGAGACTCCAAGTGGCAAAGTGGCATCTTTACGTTTTTCAAATATGCTCTAGTTCTGAAATGAGGCTAAAGTGTATGGAGTCAGAGAACTTTTAGAACGTTCTCAAGTATGAGTTGCAGACAGGGAAGCAGAATTCCTGTCCATGTGAGTACATCATAGGGAGAATCTGAAGGCTATGGCTTTGCTTTAAGTACTTCTTTTGTTTCAGAGCTCCAGCAGTATCGACAGCTTCTGTGTTTTATAGCTTGGTAGTGGGGCTGGCCACTGTCCCTGATACAGACTCTGATCAAGGGAATTGCTTGGCAACAATGGTCAAATTTGCTGTATATTGTGATCACATAACTTCCAAAAAACAAACAAAATAAACCTTAAGGGAAACACTTAACTTTCCTGCTGCTGCTCCCCTCTGGACAGAGGGAACATGTACAGTACTTCTAGGAACTTATGCCAAAGGGGCTCTAAAGTACTCACCGCCGACAATCTGGCAGACCGCCTTGTGGGCTACAAAGAAAATAGAAAAAGACATATTTTTTTGTGATTATACACAACCAAGTTGATTTTTAAAAATTCTTTCTTAACAACTCATATTTGTTGAAAGAATGTAATGTATGGCTCCCTTTACCCTCTCCAGGTGAGCACAGTGAAATACCCCAAGCAACCCTAGGTACCCCAATGCTCAAGAGGTACTTCTGAGGAGGTGTAGGCACACTGGTCAAAGAAATGGCCTTTCCTGGTTAAGGGTGTGGTGACTAAGGAAAGAGAAGGAAGTTGAATTCAGGCTCTGAACCATAATCTCTACTTTTGTGATAAAACTGACAGTGGGAACATTGAGGTGCTATTTGAAATCTAGTTTCCAGTCTGACAACTGGAACTAAAGCTTATACAAGAAAGTTACATAATTGTGTAGAAAGCAAAATAGCAGGAATTCCCCATCTTGTTAATATGTTAGAAAAGAGAATGACTGAAAGTCTTAGGCAGTTAATGAAAAATGTTCCCTTTCATCTGTAACGAAATAAACACATTTATTTCTCTACTAAATACATTTATATGTTTAAAAGTTGAAAGAGTAAAAAGTTCACTAATCTTTTCATTTGAAAGCTTAAAGAATTTACAGAGAAAGTGTGTTTAGGTTGATGCTTTTCAGGAAATCTTTTCTTCAGTGATGGTGCAGGTTAATAAATGAGAGGGGAAAGAAAATTTAAAATAACAGAACTCATCTAGGCATTTCAGAAATAAGCATACAAAATTGAAGTTTTATTGTTCCCCAAGGGACTTCATATTCTAAAAGTGTAATTGTCTTTCTTTAAAAGTGTCCCAGAAGTAAATACTCCATATGTTTTGTCCTATTCACTGCTCTAACTCTAGTAGAATAGTATGCCACCTAACATATCATAGATACTCAATAACATTTGCTCAAAAAAGGAACTCAGGTTTTTTCCTAATTCTTGCTGCCTTACACACACTTTGCCTCACTACAATAACTTGAAGGGCTCAAATAAATTTTTAAGGGGCAGTCAACCAAAATGGTCAGTAACAGCCCATGCCATGAATACAAGGAATCAGGAAATTCCCAGGACAATCTAGGTCAGCTGGTAAGGCCAAACTAAAAGAAATATTTCTTGCCATTCTCCACATGTAAGAAATTTCTTGCTGAAAATAGCCACAGGAAGCTAAACTCATCTTTCTTTAAACTACAGAAGGAAATGAAGGGCCAGAGCCTTCATGAATAATTTTAACCCTGGGATCTTAGGGAAAGATCTGCGCTGGATGTTAAGGCCTGTGAGCAGAATGTGCTGAGACTAGCAGACTGCAGGTTAAGCAGTGACTGTAATATATTCACTACATAGGGAAAGAGGACTTACCACTCGGCACATAATACAGAGGGGTGCCTGCATCAGATGTTCCACAGGGATCCACATGTCTGCTAGGATTATCATGAAGATACACAAGTCACTGGGACCCAGAACCCAAATACTGTGTTGCCTTTCTCAGGATGGTCAGTTAAACCGGGAAACAGGTGGGTGATTTGTGCTTCTTCGACATGGAGTCAGAGCAAGGAGGAGCAATGTGCACCCAACAATTTCCAAGCAGAGCTTGGTTTATATGTTTCTGTGAGGCCTCAAGAACTATTCATGCCACCTCACAAGTAAAGGGCAGCCAGCATGAGTGTGCTCAGAAAGGATGCTCTTCTAGAGGAAAGGTGGCAGACTCTATGCCAAAGAGGGGTGAATAGACCTCATCTGAATCCCTCTCCAGTTGGTGTCAACTTTCATGAACTACATTGGCCTTACCTCATTGTTCACCTCATCCGTGTCATGTCTGTGCCCTCAATTTCTACAGTGCTGATGCCTACTAGGGCCCCTCAATAAATGTGGAGCTGAACAGAATGGGTAAGCACCAGAGATGGACAGTGTGTGAATCTGAGAGAAATACTAAGGTCACTACCTCATTTTAGTGTACTTTGCAGATGACTTCATCAACAGCAGGGCAAGACGCTCTACTGGCAAAAAGATTATGGCTTGCTGAAGACTCCAGTGATAACATTTTTTAGCAATAAAGCTTTTTCCAATTAAGGTATATACATTGTTTTTTAGACATAATGCTATTGCACACTTAATACACTACAGTATAGTGTTAAAATAACTTGTATATGTACGGGTAAACAAAAAAATTCATGTGACTTGCTTTCCTGCGATACTTGCATTATTGTGATGGTCTAGAACCAAACCTGAAATATCTCTGAGGTATGCCTATACTCAGACACTATTTGCTTTGGTGCCTGAAAGGGGGCCGAATACATTAACCATTATTCATAACTGCCTCTCTACACGCCAACTTAGCTATCCTGATAAACACTGAAGTGAAGCCAAATCATGTGAAAAATTCCCCAACCCATGTTCTTGCTCCTTTCCTCCCAATGTGAACATGCAAACATGTGAAGAGGCAGGATGATGTCAAGGATTTCAAGAGAGAAAATCCAACCAAAGCACTGCTCTCCAGGGCATGAAAGCTGTTCTGATGCGAAGAACTCACTACCTTTTAATAATTCAAGCCTCAAACAGGAGTTGCCACATCAACTAGTTGCTTCTCTAGGCTTTCTAAAGCAACTAATCTCTGAAAAGCACATTTTTTTACTGTAAAACCATTTTATGACTTCCTGCCTGCAATACACCAGCTCTTCTTGTTACACAGTAGGAGAAAGCCAAAATCTTCCACTTTTGCAGTCTGGAAATGGGGTAGGGGTGGGGCTCAGTGGACTAGCCTTTGCCCTTGGTGCACCAAGAAAATAAGAAAGGCTTTTAACCATAGGAGAGTGACAAAGACTTAGAGTGCCGCACAAAATTCTGTCAGTGGTCAGAACTATGTCAAAGACGGGGATGGAGGGGATTTAAAAATAAGGCAGTAGTCATTAAGCTCTCTTTCTCTCCTGGACACATGAACATGCAGACAGACACAGGGCTTGAGGAGCAGGAAAGGACTCACTGGGTTTGTGAGGGAGGAGCAAGGGTCGGGGGAGAGAAGCCTACACGCGCAAAGATAGGAAAGTGCTTGAGGTGTAAGAGTTAGGAAGTGCACGTGAGACTTCCCAATCAAGTATAGCAGCTGCTGGGGACTTTGAATTATAACTGAAAAATGCTAAGCTGTGAACTTTTGTGTTTCTGAAAGACTGTACCTCTTGCTTATCTATTCTAAAACTGGCTTGATCTGGCAGGACTGTATATTTTGGGTGTTTTTAAAGAGAGCAAAGCCCTGGCTGGTAGCACAGTGGATAAGGTGCCGGCCTGCGAACCCAAAGGTCGCTGGTTCAATTCCCCAGCCAGGGCACATAATCGGGTTGCAAGCCAGGTCTCCAGTCAGGTCTGTGGCTGGAGGCAGGTGAAAGGCAACCATACATTGATTCTTCTCTCCCTCTCTGCCTCTTTCCCTTCCCCTCTCTCTGGAAATAATAAAATCTTAAAATAAAATAAAATAAAAAAATAAAGAGAGCAGGACTTTATGGCAGAATCGCACCTTTAATCTAAATGTGTATAACCTTTAGATTAGCGCTTTAAATACACACAAGTCCCTTCCTTTTCACCAAACTCTGTTATTAAGAGTTTTTCTTTTGGCAATGGGCAAAATGAGCCCCATAAAGCTGAAAACTCCCAGAAGTTCTGTTATACTTATTTCTATACTACAAAAAAAAAAAAAAAAAAAAAGATAGAAAGAAAGAAAGGAAGAAAGGAAAAAGAAAAAAGAAAAGAAAGGGAGGAAGGAAGAAAAAAAAGAGAAGAGTTTTCTTAAATTTTCCTTTCTGGTAACCATCAGAAGAGGTTTTCCTTTTCAGTGTAAACAGCGGAAGCTGAGATGAACCTTTCCTCAGTCAGCAGGACTGGGTACCCATGCAGGTGTGTACAGCCTCCTGGGGAGTTCCATCAGTTTTCATAGACCTGAAATCTGAACATGATTGAACTATACTTATTAGATACAAAATAGACTAGACTCCTATTTTTCCCACTTAGAAACACTAGAATTTGCAGTACTCATTTGAGACTTAGGCTACTAGACAGGACCACTATGAAAATAAGTAAAAATTTCTCTCCATTTGTTGAATGTGAGTCCTCAGGAAAAGGGGCTGAAAGAATAGTTCTCAGGGAAAAAAAAGGAAGGTGTTTAGAATGAAAGGTCATCAAGAAAGTTACAGAAACAATGTAAGGATTTGTCACTGTAGGTGCTGGGCACAATGGAATTATTAAGTGTTTACTGATTAGGTGATCATTTCCTGGGTTGGAGAAAATTCTGGTGAGGACTACTCTGAAAAACATGAAATCTTTCACTTTTACATCCTGAAGGAAAAGAACAGCATGGCATGGAAGTCTAATCTTGCTTGATAAAGTTCACCAGGATAGAGACAGCTAGATTCAAGTAGAATCACTGGACTTTGCTGAATACTGCTTGAAACGTATGGGTCATTCTATTGGAATTTGGAAGTATGCTTATTTTTATGAAATGTCCTAATGCTCCTGAGCCTGACTTTGTTCTTACTTCCAAATAAAACCCAAAATTCAAGTTGTTTTTAATTCCCAAACAGAAATGAGGAACTAAATAGAGATGCCTTTCTTTGCAATACTGGGAGGTAGGGAAGGAAACATAAATTAGAGCCTCAGAAGAGAAAATGCACCGGATAATCAGGTTTTTATGATTACCACAAAAGGGGCATGAGGGCAGAGAAATTTGAATCAGGACATTCAGTTACCCTGGCTCTGCAATTTACAAGGTGTGACATGTGGGGGAAATCATATAGCAAAATAGCATCCTCAGAGACATATACAATTGCATTAGTGGAATGAAGATAATAACATCTTTTATCAAACACACCACTTCTCTGACATTCACTATTCTCTTTCCTTTCTTTTTCCTTTTTAATGTATACTTTATAAATTATACTGCTACTGTTGTCCCAATTTTTTTCCCTTTGCTTCCTGCCACCCAGTACCTCTCTTGCCTCCAGCAATCGCCCTGTTAGTGCAAGACTATGGGTCGAGCATCTAAGTTATTTGGCTTCACCTTTTCCTACACTATTCTTAATATCTCCCTGTTGATTTTTTACCTACCAATTATGCTTTTAATCCCTGCACCATTTCTCCATTTCTTCCCTTCTGCCTTCTAGTTGATAACCCTCCAAATGACCCCCATATCTATGATTTGGTTCCTATTCTATTTGTTTGCTTAGTTTGCTTTTGTTTTTATTTTTTAAATTCAATTGCTGATAGTTGTGAGTTTGTCATTTTAATGTTCATGGTACGGATCTTCTTCTTAAATAAGTTCCTTGAACATTTCATATAATAATGGCTTGATGATAATGAACTCCTTTAGCTTTACCTTGCCTGGGAAGTACTTTATCTGCCTCTCCATTCTAAATCATAGCTTTGCTAGATAGAGTAATCTTGGTTGTAGGTCCTTGCTTTTCATCACTTTGAATATTTCTTGCCAGTCTCTTCTTGCCTGAAGAGTTTCTTTTGAGAAATTAGCTGGTAGTCTTATAGGAACCCCTTTGTACTAGGTGTGCATGATACATTGGCAATAAGTTTGTCTCTCTTTATTTCACATGCTTCTTATTAATTTTGAAAAACTATGTTTCTAAGGTTATGATTTAACATCATTGTTTTAGATATAAAGTATTCTGAGAGCAATCATCATGTTGAAGGAATATGATGTTAGAGCAACCATAATTTCTGGACTGCATGCAGGGCCAACTGCTAAGGAAATTGTGGACTTCAGTAACATCCCTTTACTTATACAGTTTACAATGTGAAGAAGGTGTATGATGCTGATCCTGATGTTGCTACACCAACAGGGAAAACACGTAAGATACTCAAGGATTGCACAAGTCCAGATATTGTACATAGAATCCAGGAGATCATCGATGAAGATCCAGGAAAATCAATGCACTCCATAGCAAGAGAATTGCCAATATCTGATGCAAGATTTGCAAGATTATTGCTGAAGATATCAGGTACAGATCGTATATTCTTACAAGAGGCCAGTTTATGACACAGCAGACAAAGGAAAGGCACTTTGAAAATGCAAGGACACTGCTAACAAAATTGAAAAATCCCAAATTAAAAAACCCTCTGGTTTTCTTCTCTGATGAAAAGAATTGTCAGCAGGACCAAATAGTCAACAGAAGAAACAACAGGTGGCTCTGTGAAAATCTTAATGAAGTCCCAATTGTCATGAAAATGAAATTTCCTGCTACAGTGATGGTGTTAGGTGTTTTCAGTAATGAAGGAGATATCATGACCACACATTTGTTTCCACAAGGCTTGAAGGGGGTTGCTGATGTTTACCTTGACGTTTTGGGAGAGTACTGTGGATGAAGCAAGTCACAAATGGATGTCATTTTCTCTTCCAACAAGATGGTGCACCAGCACATAATGCCAAAAAGGTGCAAGAATGTCTCAGTGTCAATGTTTCTGAATTCTGGTCAAAGGAAATCTGGCTGCCTATTTCACCAGATGCAAATCCTTTAGACTATTATGTATGGAGCATTTGTAGGAGAGAAGTTAATAAACAACCTCACTCCAATAAAGAGGCTGTTAGAGCTAAGACTGAAAACATGATGATATTCATGGATAAAGAAATAAAGTATGCTCAAGATTCTGAAGTCAAATTGAGTCTATTATTGCAGCAAATGGGGACTTTTTGAACAATAAAAAATGACTATATTTATGTATTTACATATAAGAATAAATTTATTTCAAAATATAACACTTTTGTGGTATGTTGTTTATTTTACTAAAATTTTGCCAATTCATCATGCACACCTATATGTAACTCTCCTCTCTTGCTGCTTTTTAGATTACCTCTTTATCTTTAACCTTTGGTAAATTTTAAAGATTATTTTATTCATTATTTTTAGACAGAAGGGCAGAGAGGGAGGAAGAAAGGGAGAGAAACATCAATGAATGGTTGCCTTTCACCTGCCTTCAGCTATGGACCTGGCTGGAACCTGGCTGGAAACCTGGCTTGCAACCTGATTATGTGCCCTGACTGTTAATCAAACCAGTGACTCTAGGGTTTGTAGGCTGATGCCTATCCACTGGGCCATCAGCAAGGGCCACCTTTGGTATTTTATTTTATTTTATTTATTTTTTTATTTATAAAAAATCGTGTATTTATTCTGTTTACACTTCAGTCACCTTCAAAGGTATTTCAATTATTATGATATATCTTGGTGTGGTCCTCTTTGGGTCTAGCTTGTTCAGGACTCTGTGCTTCCTGGGCTTGTATTTTCTTCACCAAATTTGGGAACTTTCCCTTCATTATTTTTTCACATAAGTTTTCAATTTCTTGCTCTTCCTCTTCTCCTTCTGGCACCCCTATGATCTGGGTGTTGGTACATTTAAAGTTGTCCCAGAGCTCCCTAAGCCTCTCCTCATTTTTCTCAATTCTTGTTTCTTCATTCTGTACTGGTTGATTTTACTTCTTCCTTATGTTCCAAATCATTGATTTGAACCCTTCACTTTCTTTCCCTTCACCATTGGTTTCATGTGGATTTTCCTTCATTTCACTTAGCATAGCCTTCACTTCGTACCTTATGTGTTTGACATACTCAAACATGTCTGTCAAGTCTGTGAGCATCTTTATCACCAGTGCTTTGAACTCTGTGTCTATTAAGGTTCAAGGCTATCTCCTTGTAGCTTAGTTCTCCCACTGGAATCTTGATCTACTCCCTCTTTTGGGCCATATTTCTCTGTCTCCTCAGCTTGACCATCTCCTGTGTTTGTCTCTGTGTCTTAGGTAGAGCTGTCCCGCCTGTTATGTTGTGAGGGGCAGAGCCTTAGGTTTTCATCAGTGTACAATGACTGACCTATTTCATCACCTTGTGGCGCTGTATGTGGGGGAGGGGTCAAAAAGGGAACAGTGCTGCTTGCTCAGCACCCCACCCTTTTCCAGACCCTTCACCTGTTTCCTTTATGGGACTGGTGCCCCTCTAGTTGTTGCCCTAGTTGTGATCCCCAGGGTGGGTAGGTTTGTGGAGATTCTAGGATCGTACAGGCCCTCTAAACATATGGACTCTGCTGAGAGGGTAGCAGTTTCTTCTGCTGCCCCAATACCCACAGGTTTTCCCAATCAGAGGCAATGAGGCTTTATTTTCCACATAATAGGAACTGGGAGCTGCACAGTTTGGTCTAGGGCTGGGATCATTCCCCTGGTGTCCCTCCTCACTTTTAAAATGTATGACTGCTCTTTCCACAGGCTGAGCATGGCCACTGCCTTCCAGCTACCACTGTTGCTGCCACCATTGCCCTGGCTCCAGCCCTCCTACCAATCTGGATGAATATTACTTCTTTATATCTTTGTTTGTTAGACTTCCATGAAGTTTGAGTTTCTGGTAGTTCTGGTTGTTTTAAGATTTGAGGTAGATGTAACCCTTCTTTCAGTTGGGAAAGAGGGCAAAGGGTATCTACCTATGCCTCCATCTTCGCCAAAAATCTGTTTTATTTTTCTTTATAAGAAATATCCAATTATTTTATTTGAATCTCTCCACTGCTCATGTTAAGATGGAAGTGCAATGAAGGCAGAGATTTTTTTATTTTGTTCATTGTGGACTTGGCAGAGCCTAGAATAATAGTCCTTGATGCATTATAGTTGCTCAGTACATTTTTAATCAAGGAATGAATCTGCTTTGCCCTCATTTTAGGGTTATTGTAAGGGTCAGGTGAAATAATGTGTATCAAAGGGCTTTGTAAACTGCCAAGTGTAATGATTGTAATATACTGTTTTGGTCATTTTTCCAAATACTCAACTTTGCATCACACCATTCAAATATCACAGCAGGGCCCTGGCTGGTAGCACAGTGGATAAGGTGCCGGCTTGTGAACCCAAAGGTTGCTGGTTCGATTCCCCAGCCAGGGCACATAATCAGGTAGCAAGCCAGGTCTCCAGCCAGATCCATAGCTGGAGGCAGGTAAAAGGCAACCATACGTTGATATTTTTCTGTTTTGCTCCCTCTCTGCCTCTCTCCCTTCTTCTTTCTGGAAATAATAAATAAAATCTTTTAAAAAATCACAGCAGGGACAGAGACTTTTCAAAATCCTTTGTAAGTGATATCTTTACTATAGTCAAGGTGTGCACAATCAATGGCATAGTTAGATAATTCAAATGATTCAGAGGGGATAAAACTTAATAAATATAGTGTCTGATAGTTCTTACTCTAAACCCTAAACCACCAGCTAACATTGTGTTGATGTGCTGAAGGAATATCATGAGTTTTCATTGTTGGTTTAAATGACAGGTAGTCTTATCTAGAAAAGATTTTTGTTAGCAATAATATAATACATAATATAAAATAGAATATTAAAAATAATACAAAAAATACAGATATGCCTCTCAGAATACCTCAATAAAATGGATATAGTAATAAAGGGAGTCACAAAATTTTTGGTTTCTCAGAGCATATAAAAGTTGTATTTACATGATATTGTCATCTATTATATTTGCACAATAGCATTATGCCTATAAAAACAATGCACATACCTTAATAAAAAATACTTTATTGCTAAAAAATACTAAGCATGATCTGAGCCTTCAGCAGTTGTCACAAACCATTAATCTGTAAAAAATGTAAGACCTGCAAAGCACAATAAAATGAATCACAATAAAATAAGGTATGCCAGTAATATAGATCATAAAAATTCTGGGGCTAAAATAATATGTGTGAGACAGCTGGATTCTTTTATACATATATATTTTATATATATATATATATATTTATAATATATATTATAAATAGCTTGATTGCTTTTAGCGAAGAAAGATAGGAAAGACTGTTTTCACTATCCAAGATCTATTGTGTGGTTTGTAGGTTTTCTGACTGACGTATCCATTTTTTTTTTTTTTTCAATGTATGCTTGCCTTTCACCTGCCTCCAGACATGGACCTGGCTGGAGACCTGGCTTGCAACCTGATTATGTGCTCTGACTGGGGAATTGAACCAGCAACCTTTGGGTTCACAGGCTGGCCCCTATCCACTGAGCCACCAGCCAGGGCTTTGACAGATCAATTTTTTTTAAGAAATATTTTATTTATTATTTTTAGAGAGGAAAGCAGGGTGGGAGGAAGAAAGAGAGGGAAACATCAATGTATGGTTGCCTTTCAGCTGCCTCCAGCTACAGACCTGGCTGGAAACCTGGCTTGCAACCACATTATGTGCCCTGACTGGGAACTGAACCTTTGGGTTCGCAGGCCGGCACCTATTTACTGAGCCACCAGCCAGGCTGACAGATCAATTTTAATAGCAGTCCTTATGGAGATATCCAAATGCCTTTTGTGCTCAAATCTAAAAACATTAAGGTTCATTACACTTAGCCAACTGTTGTACTGATTGTATTTTTCTATGTTCAAGAAATTTAAACATTCATCTTTCTTTCTTTCTTCTTTTTTTAAGATTTTATTTATTATTTTCTGAGAGAGGGGAAGGGAAAGAGGTAGAGGGAGAGAGACATCAATGTGTGGTTGCCTTTCACCTGCCTCTAGCTACAGACCTGGCTGGAGACCTGGCTTGCAACCTGGTTATGCGCCCTGGCTGGGGAATTGAACCAGCAACCTTTGGGTTCGCAGGCCAGTGCCTTATTCACTGTGCCACTGGCCAGGGCTTAAACGTTCATCTTTCTTTGGCTGGTTCTAGCACTTATATAGTGACTTGATTTTGGATCACAAACTTCACTTCCTAAACTGTTAAAAGACACTGAACGCTAGGTATATTGATGGTGGGGACTTAATTACACACAGTTTCGTTTTGCTTTTAAATTATTTCTTTGTAGATTCTAGTTAAAGTTTTCCATTTGGCAGAATGAATTTCCTTGTACAAATCCAATGTAGGGGTTTTACTATCATGATAAACTCCTCCGAATTATTATCCACAATACGAATCACCCAGTCAAAGAATCTGTAACTAGATATTGTTTTTCTCTCTTTCAAGACCCATTTTAGTCCTTATGCTCAACAGGAAGAGCTGCAGTTTTTTCAACACACTGCAAACTCTGTACAAAAGTGAGCAGCTGTCACCATAACCATCTCACTTGCTACTTTTTCATCCACCTCCTTTTCTAAGTTTATGATATTACTATGGAGGGTCAGATGCAAGTACCTCTTCCAAGTACTTAGCCTTCTGGAAGTTCCTGTATTTTAACACGGAGCTTCTTTGAATTATTGCCTGATTAATTACCCTAAACCCTAAGAAAATTTCTGCTTTAAAAACATCAACTTAAATATTTTGACATCTTGTGTATCTTCTATAGTTTTTGATTTAGAGATGAATTCTCTTAGGCAAATATTTAGAACCCAAAATGTAATTTATAATTCACCCTCTGGAGCAGAGAATTTGTTAAATCAACAGTGTTGCATTTTCTTGCTATGAAAGGCAGACTTTGTTCTCCTTGATGAATTTAACTATTATCTCAATTTTTGCCCTAAAGGAATTCTCAGTATCTATCTGCTTTAACAGATAGCAGGACTGATGGGTAGAAACATAAACAACATAGTAAGTAGAAAATGTCTCATCTGTGAACCTGACTGAAATATACTGAGGGCAAGGGACACCCCACAGTGACACTTTTATCTCTGGCTATGTACCCTCAACAACCTTGTGTAAAAACAGTATTTATTCAAATACAGACAATCATAACAATATCAAAAATTCCAGTTGAATAATGAAATACGGGATGTCAAAGATATACTTACCTCCTGTTTAGTTACATTGGATCCATCTGTGCCCTCTGAATTCCCTGGAGTCTAGAAAAAAATATTTCAGTGAATTGTATTTATATTGGGGGAGATTAGGGAGAGATTTTTAAAAGAAGCTATTTAAAGTCTCTGAACCACATAAACCAACAGATATTTTGTGGGAAAAAAGTAAGTTTGTAAGAGGATGTTTTACACAAGCACACAGGCGCACACACACACACTGCACTTATCCACATAACTGCCCTCATTTTAAACCAGGAGTGTTGCAAGTGATGAGTCCTCGTTCTCAATGCACATTCACCCTAAGCGATTTTCATTCTTTGATGATTCCATGCGGGTGGAAAGAACAGGAACCCAGCAGCCGGTGGCAGGGGGGCCTGGCATCCACCCGCATCCACCTGCTTTGATGCTCTGAGATGAGGGCAAGAGGCTGGAAAAGCCTACGCAATTGCAAAAGCATATTTTCATCCTGTGATTCCCTCCTGGCTTTGATGTCAGCCCATTTCTTGACATGAGCTGACTTGATGGTTATCATTATTTTCCCATTATCAACTCCAGCACCTCTGCTACACTCCCAGCCTCACAGCACAGCCAAGCACCCTGCCAGCCCAGCTGATTTGTTCCCCGATTTTAATCCAGCCCCTGTGCAGCATCTACCCACTCTCCTGACAGCTCAACCTGCTTCTTTTATGGACTTGGATACAATGGGGAAAATATACTTAGAGTTATATGACATATCAATTACCCCAATATATTTTTATTGTCTAAAGATAATAAGTAAGATTAAAGCAATTAAACTAATTAGAAAATTGAGCTATTTAACACAAGATATGAATAGAATTCTCATTAAAAAAAAATACAAATAGCAAACCAATGTTTGGCACAACGTTTGGCTTAGCAAAATAAAACAGCTGTGTAGTAATGCCTTATCTAAAAAATGTAAGATCAGCCCTGGCTGGTAGCACAGTGAAAACATGCCAGCCTGCGATCCCAAGGTCGCTGGTTCAATTCCCCAGTCAGAGCATATAATCAGGTTGCAAGCCAGGTCTCCAGCCAGGTCCGTAGCTGGAGGCACGTGAAAGGCAACCATACATTGATGCTTCTCTCCCTTTCTGCCTCTCTCCCTTCCCCTGTCTCTAAAAATAATAAAAATAAAATCTTTTTAAAAAGATCATAAAACCCACTGTTTGGTGGGGCAGGTGACACTGTAAATTAACATAATATTTTCAAAGAACAATTGGTAACATAAAAAAAACATATAGGACTAATCATATAATGAGCCAGCAATTCCAATTTTAGAGCCAGGACTCAAAGAAAGACTCTGCAAAATTATGCTTTTATTTGTACCATTTCTAACATGGAATAACTGGAAATGACTTACTGGAAATGTTTAAGTAAATAATGTTAACTATTAATGCACTGCATTAAAAATAGGCTATATGACTGCACAGACAATACACATAAAATAATGCTAAATTAAGAAAACATAAAAATAATATGTAAAACATAGGTCAGAAGTTATATTAAGTCTTTGAGAAAGAGAAAAGCTTTTCTTCAAGTCAAAGGACACAGTAAACCTTCTCTTCTTCCTATGGTTTCAACTTTTTCTAGAACTTTCCAAATTCATGTAGTTCTCTTCTGTTTCCCACGTGTTGTGTTTTGTATGGAATGAGATCATTGAGGAAGCACCTGACTGAGGTCAGACGCCTGCATTCTGTTTGGACTTACAGCTCATGTCCCTGGGCCTAAATTTCTCAAAAATAAAATTAAGGAGATGGACATGAAGATCTCACTTGCCTGACTTACTTGGCTGCTTGTATACTTATTAACCACACTGCAGAAGTGTCATATGAATATTATAGGGATTCTAAGTACTAGGATCTTGGAAAAGAACAAGAGAAGAGACCCACAGTCTTAATAAATATGCATGTTGAACTTTACGTAAGGCAAGGATCTAAATGAATTAATCCTTATCACAACCCTGTGAGGTTAGTTAAATAGCATCATTTCTATGGTATAAATGAGAAATTGAGACCAGAGAGATTAAGTAACTAGCCCAAGATTATCCAGCTGGCAATCTTATTGGTAAGTGGAAGGGCTGGGATTCAAATTCAGGAAGGCTGGCCCAGAGTTCATGCTCTTTCTCACTACACCACTCTAAATCTTCCTAATTTCAAAACTGGATGCAGATCTGGGATGCTAGAAGGTCAAAGGGCTTCTGGTTTGGTAAATACTTTAATCTGTACACTTTGCTAAGGAGCACAAAAAATGTAATAGAGCGTTTCTTATTCCTCCTTATTTGTGAACTTCTTAGAATAACAGTAAGCAATGTCTCATTAAAAATATTACATATTGAGATGAACATCTGGGATTTTAAGTGGTCACATACACAAATATAAGTATTTTGGTCTCACTATTAAAATTAAAGAGAAAACACCAGATCATTTCTATAATTTTTTTACAGTACTTTATTATTTTCCAATGTACTTGCACATTGATCTTGAATTTGATCCTCTCAATAGCATTGAGATACACAGGGGGCAGTCTTAACATTTCCATTTTGCAGATGAAGAACAGAAGTTTAAAGAGGTCAAATTCTTTCCCCTGATAAGGTGTTGCAGATTTCATACTAACCCAAGCCTTCCAACTTTTACACTTGGGTTTTTAAAGGATGTTAGCAAGCAGTTATTTTTGGACTAGATCTGAATTTACTTCTAGCAAATGGTAAACACAGTTATGATGCTCCTTGTATTTTTACAAAACTAATTAGTTGGCTTTAATGTGACTGACATGAGACCATTAAAAAGGGGAAAACAGTAAAATTAAAAATTATATCAAAAGAATAGGTAAAGGAAAGCAATGAGAAGTAGAAAAAATATAGTTTAAAAATGTATTATATGGCATATATATATTTATGACATTTCATAAGTCTTTAAAGCTTCACACTTTGATCACCTCAAGATTTTAGTATGTTTATCTCCTACATACACCATGTCAAATACGACTCCCCACAAAGTAGATTTTAACTAATTCTGTCCAGTATTGTAAAACACCATAGCTTACACCCAAAAATGAAAAAAGAGAGAGAGAAGGAAAGAAAAGAAAAGGAAAATTTAAAAACATTTCTCCCCCAACAGTGCAAAAAGGTTCCCCTTTCTCCACATCTTTGCCAGCACTGTGGAAAGCAGTATGTAGGTACCTCAAAAAATTAAAAACAGCCCGGGCCCGCAGCTGCCTCTCCCGCTCCGTCCGTTGCCCCCTGACTCTTGGGGCCAAGTGGCAGAAAGAAAAGTAATTAAACATGGGCAAAGGAGATCCTAAGAAGCCGAGAGGCAAAATGTCATCATATGCTTTCTTTGTGCAAACTTGCCAGGAGGAGCACAAGAAGAAGCACCCAGATGCTTCAGTCAACTTCTCAGAGTTTTCTAAGAAGTGCTCAGAGAGGTGGAAGACCACGTCTGCTAAAGAGAAAGGAAAATTTGAAGACATGGCAAAGGCGGACAAGGCTCGTTATGAAAGAGAAATGGAAACTTATATTCCTCCTAAAGGGGAAACAAAAAAGAAGTTCAAGGATCCCAATGCACCCAAGAGGCCTCCTTCGGCCTTTTTCTTGTTTTCTGAGTATCGCCCAAAAATCAAAGGAGAGCATCCTGGCCTGTCCATTGGCGAGGTTGCAAAGAAGCTGGGGGAGATGTGGAATAGCACTGCTGCAGACGACAAGCAGCCTTACGAAAAGAAGGCTGCTAAGCTGAAGGAGAAATACGAAAAGGATATTGCTGCATACCGAGCTAAAGGAAAGCCTGATGCTGCAAAAAAGGGAGTTGTCAAGGCTGAAAAAAGCAAGAAAAAGAAGGAAGAGGAGGAGGAGGAGGAGGATGAAGAGGAGGAGGAGGAGGAGGAAGATGAAGAAGATGAAGAAGAAGATGATGATGATGAATAAGTTGGTTCTAGTGCAGTTTTTTTTTTCTTGTCTATAAAGCATTTAACCCCCCTGTACACAACTCACTCCTTTTAAAGAAAAAAATTGAAATGTAAGGCTGTGTAAGATTTGTTTTTAAACTATACAGTGTCTTTTTTTGTATAGTTAACACACTACCGAATGTGTCTTTAGATAGCCCTGTCCTGGTGGTATTTTCAATAGCCACTAACCTTGCCTGGTACAGTATGGGGGTTGTAAATTGGCATGGAAGTTTAAAGCAGGTTCTTGTTGGTGCACAGCACAAATTAGTTATATATGGGGATGGTAGTTTTTTCATCTTCA